>JBBYHK010000004.1:13217812-13228421 GCA_038382065.1 Adansonia grandidieri
TTCTTTATTTTTTTATCTAGTCCATGACGTTCTCTTTGGCTTATTATTAATAATGGCTTAGGATTTTTTTTCCTTTTTAGTAGCTTATTATGGTTTTTATTAATAGTTTTGGTGTTTGGTATATATTTTTTCATTTTATTTTATAAATAATTTTAATATTTAACGTTATTTTATAAAAAAATGATTACAATTAGAAATTTTTATTATAATAAATCATTTTCCTTTCTGTTTCAATCTTTTAACCAAACAATGGTCATTAGAATTCAATTTCTGTCTTTTATTAATTTTAACTATCCAAACAAGAGGCATAAACGGACATATTAGTTTATATATACATTCATTATCATTGTTTTTTATCTATGTACAGATATGCTGTTGTATATGCATATCTCTTACTAATATCTCGTATTGTAAAATTCTAAAAACTTGCATGATGTTTGTCTTTAAGTGTAACTTTATTGTCATTTGTGTATATCTCATGCCCCCCCCCCAACTTTTGACACAAGCAAGAAACAAAAAGGCCCAAATAAAATATATTAAAATAAAATTAAAAAAGTAATTATATACTTTGTATTAATAATTTTAATAATTATTATTTTTTTATATAAATAAAAAGAAATCCTATCTCTGTCATTTTTAATTTTTGTAATATATCGTATAAATTACCTTAAAATATCTTTCTTAATTATGTTCTCTCTCTCTCTCTCTCTCTCTCTCTCTCTTCTTTAAATTATTTGCATTCTCAAAGTTGCTTTATGATTTTAGATTTTTATTAAATTATATTTGATAGTTTTATTTATGTTCTAGTAGGAAGCAAAATGGATTGGATGGTGAAACAGCTCTTTGAAAATCTTTTGATAGTGTTTTTTTTTTCTTTTTATTATTAGTTTGCTTTCTAAGTGGTAGATCTATCCCCAAAAGTTAAAATTTGTTCTTGTTTACGTATTTGCATGTTGGAGAAGGTAGCAAAAGCTATAGAAGAATAATTTTCGTATAAAATATCAGTTAAATAAAAATTTAATGACAATGTCTTATTTTATCTAAGAACTAAATCATATAAGATATAAGCACGAGTAGTGTCATACGAGGTAAAAATAAACTTTATCCAAAATAATAATAATGTTATCATATTTATATACGTAATAAATATGGAAAAGATAAAAAAAGAAAAAAGCAATATTAATTTTGATAACATTTTTCTTTTGCAAAAATTGCAATCATTCGAATGTCCAAATCAGATTGCTTCCTAAACTATCTAAAGGATTTTCAAGGTTTAAGATAATTTTTGAACAATTAAATTAAGTTTTCCTTGACTTGAAATTATTTTTTTATTAATAAAATTATTTCTCGTACAATAAATATATAAATATATATATATTTTTTGTAAACATATTCTAAAATTGAAATCATAATTTTTTTAACTTAAAATTAAAAAGTAATACAATCAATCAATCAAATAATAATAATAATAATAATAATAATAATTCAATTTAAATAAGGGAAAAACAACAATGCTTAAGAAGCTCCGTGTGAGAGATTTTTTTATATCATTATTAATAATTTTTTTTTTATTTTTGTTAATGTATTATTTTTAATTTAATTTTTAAAATGTATTCGTTTTTTATTTTGCATTGAAAACTCATCATTCAAGATGATGAGAAGTAAATATGATAAAAATTCAGGAACCGAGTTGGTGAAATTTAGATTTTTTAAAACCTGAGAGATATGACTGATGTATGAAAAATTAGATTCTTTTTTATACGATAGATAATTTATATATTTATACATATTTATGTAAAATATATATATATATATATGAGGAGAGTCGATTAATAGACTAATGAGGTATATAGATAGTTTTAATTTTTTTATTCATAATTTTAATAAATATTATTTTTTACTGTAAAATTATTTTTTCTACTTTTATTTTTATTTAATAATTATTTGTTAATTTAATTTTTAAATTTTTTTTCTATTATTGGCTATGGAAACTAACGTGGTGAGCTTCTTATCGAGATATTATCATTTCTTATCATTGAAAACTCGTCGTAAAGTAAGACAAATTTTTAATTAATTAACTTAATAAATTCTCAGTATAAATTAAAATTAACTTATTTTAAAAATTAATTTAAAAATTATTATAAATAAAAAAATAAAAAAATTATAATATTTGTATAAAATAATCACACGAGAGACGTTACCGAAGGAATATATAAGAAGTACTGTGAGAGACGTTACCCAAGGAAGGGCCCCACGTGCGCCATCGCCATCGCCAACTCCATTGCAGCTCTAATCCAGAATCCAAATCCCCATCCAAACAATCGCTGAACTGAATTTCCATTTCCATTTCTATTTTTTTTGTTTTTATTGTTACACCTTCGGTTCTTGGAATTCTAATCTTCAGTAATTTACTAATTATTAGTGCTATATTTAAATTTAAATTAATTAACTTTAATTTTCTAGAAAGAGAAAAAAAAAAAAAAAGGAGAGAATAATATCTGATTGAATTCGCCACCAAGTTTGTTCATCTTGGTGACGGATTTTCCGAAGCTTTCCGTTAAAATTCCACTCCAAAATAGGGGAAAAAAATCCCACCATCCAAACAGAACCCAAAAGCTGGCTCATCATCCTCTGCCATTCTCTCTCCACTTTGCCTTTGGATTTGGTAAATCTCACTCTTATTTCTCAGTTATTCCGTTTTTATGTTTATTTCTCGATTTTAATGCTCTTTTTTTATTTTCCTTTTTCTCTTACTGTTTTGACTTGTTGGTTGAACAGTCTTTTTTGGTGAATCAGGAAATTCAGGATGCAGGTGTCAACGTATTTAATCAAAGGAAATTTAGAGTTTGAGCTTTCAAAACGGAGAGATTTGCCTTGTTTTAGTGAAGTTAGGGAACGCAAGTCAACTTTGAATCGTAATCTTTGCGTCCGAAGTGGTTCCATTTACAGTGGTTTAAGCTCTTCTCGTGTCGCTTCAATGGGAGCTGAGCTCGCCCGTGCCAGAAATGGTATCGAAACCGTCGTTCGCTCTTCGATCAAATCTCGATTGGTCAAAGCTCAAGCTTTCGGTCTCTTTCTGTCTCTTTTTCTCTCATTTCTTTGCAAAAGAACTTTTAAGCTATGTTACGGTCGATCTTTATTTTGGATGGTATGTATTTTCTTTACGTGAGAAAATTGCTTAATGCATGCAATGTATCTTTAGATGAAATGGGTTTTTTCTTTACTTTGGCTAATGATATAAAGTGGCACATAAGAAAAAAGAACTTCGGAGGCATTGGTGATTGTAGAGGGATTCATTTAAAGAAATGAATCATTTAGGTTCTGCTTGTTTGTTAATTTTGATACTTGCTTTTTTGCCTCTTGAAAATTTGATGGAAAGTAAAACCAAATAGTAAAAAGCAAAACCATGTATTTGATTAAAACTGAATTTTGACACCTTCAAATGTAATTATTCCATATAGAAGAAAATTCATGTATTTTGGTATTTACAAGGTTGAATTTTTAACTTTTTAATTATTTTGGAGTATTACTTGGGTTTATCTTATAATTTTTTGTTTCTTGAGGTTGGTGGTGGGCATTATATTTTTTATAGCACCATGATGATCGTGTAGGGGATAACCAGTTACATTCTTTATTCTTGCGAATGTGATTAATTGATTTGTTCTTCAGTTAATATAATTCAAATAACAATTCTCAGTAAAACAAATTAATTTGTGCTTGGTTATGTTGGTAATGATTGATGTATGCTATTCACATGCCTCCAACCAGATGTGAGTAACTGATCTGTTTGTCTGTTGTTGGGATGAAGAACGCATTCATCCTATTCAAATGTATTGGCCAGCTCATGGGTCATTTGCTAAGCGTCTGAGACTCAGAGTCTTCTAATCATTGCAAAAGAAGTTAGTCTTTCCATTCTGCTTTTCTATATTCTTACAATTGGAAATTGGAATTAAACTGCAGCTGGAGATGTTGAGGATTTGACACCAATCAACCCTCAGAGGAAATCTTCTGGGACGGTTTTACCATTTGTTGGTGTTGCTTGCTTGGGAGCTATTTTATTCGGTTACCATCTAGGGTATGTCCCAGTTCAGTTGAAAAAGAACATACTCTTGTTCTTTGGTTCTACACTTATAAATTTAGTAATCTTAGCATCTCACTGATATACTTAGGCAAACTGTGCTGTGGAAAGATATAGTATGCTATCCATATTAAGGCTTCAGAGAGGATCACTGTGGTTCATTTATGTGGGTCCCAAAAACTATGCAGTGCCTGCAATAGGTGATGGTGGTGAAAATTTCCAGTATTCTGGAACTATTTTAACTCTGTAATTGACTCCCTCTATTGATATATTCTAGAAAATAAGAATTATACTGGAAATTAGGCAAAGAATTAATCAATGTCTTGGCAGTTGGCATGCTACATTTTTTATGCTTATTTGTTTTTAGCTTTGTACCTGTCTCTCGATAATGCTACACTCTTCTAATTCCTCCCGTTCCCCCCCCCCAACCCCTTTTTTTCCCATTTCTTTTTCTTTCTTCAGGGTGGTAAATGGCGCTCTTGAGTATCTATCTAAGGATCTTGGAATTGCCCAAAATACTGTCTTGCAAGGCATGTATTGTGATCTTCAATTACCATGCAAATTCAATATCTGCTTTTATTCTTTTTCTTTTCTTTGTCATTTGTTTCTAATATACTTTAAATATGTATTCTGATGTCCGATAAATCAAATTCACATAGCACATTTATTTCTGAAATATTATTTAGTGCAATTTAAGTAAAATGAAGGGCATGCAACTGCCCCATGCCATCCATCTCTTGTCTTGTCTTTTGTTTATAAAAGTGAAGTGGCTGAACTTTTATCATTCAAAAGTTGTTTGCTTGTTGTTTTTCCTTCTTTTTCAATTTTGGTTATTTTGATTATATGCTATTGTGTTACTCTTTAAATTATCCGACTTTTCTAATTACCCGTTAACCTATAACGCTGTTATCTTAATTGAGTAGGATGGGTTGTCAGCACACTCCTTGCTGGTGCCACTGTTGGTTCATTTACTGGAGGAGCACTGGCAGATAAGTTTGGCCGGACAAGGACTTTTCAATTAGATGCTATTCCACTAATCATTGGAGCAGTTCTTACGTTTGTGTTATTTCATTAACTATTATCTTTTCAACTCTGGGAAGTTTTCTGGAAACTAATACTTCAAAATGACTTAATCTTTCAGTGCTACAGCCCAGACTGTCCAGACTATGATAATTGGCCGCTTACTGGCTGGTATCGGTATTGGTATATCATCTGCTATTGTGCCACTTTACATATCTGAGGTAACATTTTCTGATCCTTATTATTTGCTCCGATTGTCTAGCCCTTTGGAAACATCTGCTGACCTTTTTTCTATTGGTAAGATCTCACCAACTGAAATCCGTGGTGCACTTGGATCTGTAAACCAACTTTTTATTTGTATTGGGATTCTTGCAGCATTGGTGGCTGGATTACCTTTATCAGGAAACCCACAATGGTATATTATCTACGCTTAACAGTTTTATAACAAGTTTGCTATGAACATACCATGTCATTTGCACGTTAAATTGCATTTTTTTTTTTTTAACTATTTGGCTGGAAACTGCTTAGCATGCAATCAATCATGGTTCAGAGAGATTGCCTCTTCTAACTTTTGGTAAGAATTTTAGTTAGAAGTGTCTTAACATCTGGGCTTCAATTTGGTATAAAATGGGGAGATGTTAAAAATATGCTTTCTTTTACAGTAGCCATATTTGATCACAACCCTTACTAGTCTTGAAGACCTTTTCCCTCTCATTGGCACCTGTTGATGGAATATTATGGCGGATTTAATCCCTTTGCTGTATTTCTTTTTCAATTTTCATTTTTTTCCTTGTTCATTTTGCTGGCAAAAAGCGTGAGGATTTACCAATAAGACATGGGTGAAAAAGATAAAATTTAATCTTGCTTTTAGTAATCATATCCAGTAAATGGTTTTAGAAAAAGCACAATGGTGTAATATGATTTGTTGTCCATCATTTGCTGTCATCATTCCATATTTGTTGTAATTGTACGCATCTGAGCATATTTCTCTATCATAGGTTTATGTATCCCTTTGCTCAAAGGCTTGGCTAAAATCCCCCCTTCCCCCAAATAATTGTAATAAAAAAAAAGTTCCATCTGACCAGTTGGAATGTCTGATTTTGTGGTATGCTTTTGATCAATATTTATTTTTGAATCTTTTTCTGTGTTAGTTAGATTTGAGTGAATAGGTCAAGGAAATGCCTTCATCACTATGCATATAAATGTTGTGTATTATGTTCAAAAGTTTAGTTAAAAATTGGATTTCTTTTGCAATTAAATGTTATGTCTACTTAAGCATTTACTTTAACTGTTTTTATCTTATTTATATATATATTTTTTCTATAGGTGGAGGACAATGTTTGGTGTTGCTGCTGTCCCTTCTATTTTATTGGCGCTAGGAATGGCATTTTCCCCTGAAAGTCCAAGGTGGCTGTTTCAGGTTTCTTGTTGGACTATCTCAGTCTATTTTACATTTTCTTTTTCATCTCACATTGATGCATAATATCGACTACTTATTAATTCAACACATCTATTTTTTACAGCAAGGGAAAATCCTTGAAGCTGAAAAATCTATAAGAACACTCTATGGAAAGGAAAGAGTTGCTGAGGTTATGTATGAGTTAAGAACTGCAAGTCAGGGTTCTGTGGAACAAGAAGCAGGATGGTTTGATCTATTTAGTAGCCGTTACTGGAAAGGTATGCCTGAATATTGAAAGCTACCATAACTGAATGTGGAATATTTGTAGTGCTATTAGGCCCATTGATAAGCATGCCCTTATTAAAATTGCTACTGGACACTACTAAGTAGGATCAAATGGTAATGTAAAAGATTCAGAAAATTATTGTATTTCTTTTTAAAACTATTGTGCCATGTAAAGGCTGAATTTGGAGGGTCAATATTCTCAAACATACTGTCAATTAGCATACTCTTTGTTTTTGGAGAGTTGTTACAGCACCAGTCAATCTAGTGTTTCTTGGTTACCAAATAAAGACAAGTATTTAATGTCAATTCTTAGATTTTGTTTAACCATCCATCACCACTTTCCGTGCCCTACTTTATCTTTGTCTTGATGCCTTGATGATTTATAATGGTGAACTCAAAGGTTGAGGATGTAATATAGTTCCTTTTGTTTGAACTTCTTTTCTTTGTACTTCTAACTAGTAAGCTCATGATGGATTTCTACTGGTTATTGAATGACTGCTAACATACTTAAGCTGATTATCCTGAGAGCTAAACCTTCACATTTCTTATGCTTTCTATTGTATCAGAGTAATTTACATTCTTGACTTTATGTGCTGCTGCAGTTGTGAGTGTTGGCGCTGCACTTTTCTTATTCCAACAGTTAGCTGGGATAAATGCTGTGGTATATTATTCTACAGCTGTCTTTCGCAGAGCTGGAATAGCATCTGATGCTGCAGCAAGTGCTCTTGTTGGCGCATCAAATGTCTTTGGTAAGTTTGTAATTGCTTTTAAAAATCATACATTCTTGGGGGAAAAACCCAAAATTCATTTAGGACATTTAATATTCTTGGCTTGTGATATTCTTGCAGGCACAGCTATTGCATCCTCTCTGATGGACAGACAAGGAAGGAAAAGTCTTCTAATCATAAGCTTTGCTGGAATGGTAGGCTTGTTATTTGTGTAAAGGTTCATTCTTCCAAATCAGAGAGTGTGGATTCTATTCTTAAACTCATTGAAACAACCTCCTGCATTTGCTTTTTGGGCCTTCAAACAATAAACAAGCATCAATTATCAACCTTCACTACATAAAGTATCTTAGTTTTCCTTTTTTTTTTTTCTTTTTGTTTTCCAAATTACAACCAAGTTTATTAAACTGCGAGTAATCTTACCTTAATGAAAAGACTTGATCTTAAAGTTTAGACCTAGCAATTAGTGTATTTTGCCATGTCATAATTGTGTTTTAAGGATTTTATATATATATAAAATTTGATACATTAATAATTCTTACTATAAGACTTTTTTTTGGTGTGCGAAACTCCATCTTTGTATACAATATTTTGTTAAAGCTGGCAAATTTTTCTGCCACACAATCTCGCTATGTATGGATCGGAAACTCTAGCTTGCTCATTCTAATCTTATCTAAAAGATATCCCTAGGTCAAGTTCCTGTACTTATTTGCTTTTCCCTTTTTCAACTAAATTGTGTTGAAGGATTGAATTTTTGAAATCCTGTGTTCACGAAAGCAATCAACTTTTGCTTGCATGTAAAACAACTCCCTTAATCTTCATTTTGCATCTGCACCCCATATTTTATTCTTCGATTTCATGGATACTTAAGTGGATGTTACCTTTAACAAGAAAGTCAAAATAGCCATAATTTGACTGAAAACATTAGTTTTTGTAATAGCTAGGATACTGGAATAGCATTTAAGTTTGTCCTTCAATGGCTGAACAAGCAGTATTTATGGAATGTGTGTACCTCAGAGTGTTGTTATTATTGATATCTATGTTGCTCTAACTCTTCATTTTCCTTGAAGAATCCGCGTCCGACACATATCCAAACAGGCATATGGGAATATGATCCTCTTAGGACCCTCCAAATACATGAAAAAACTTAGAACAAATTGAACGTACGCATGTCAAATACATATCCATGTCCGTCACTCTCACCTGAGTGTGAGTAACATAGATTGATTATTTCTGCCAATATGGATGGCCTTCAATTTTAAAACATGGGGACATTAGTTGGGTTGAGAGGAAATGCTAAACTCATAAACCCTGGAAACTTTATTAGGACAGGCTTTTTCTATCACTGAATGTTCTGTCCTTTGTTACTCTTAACTGGACAATGATATAATGCCCAATTTTCTCATCTGATTCTCTTATGACTGACAAACCATTTCTTTTTTCCTTGACTCATTTTTCTGCTTTCATTTGGCTCGTGAAGGGTGCTTCGATGTTGCTGCTTTCTTTGTCATTCACTTGGAAGGTCCTGGCTCCATATTCTGGCACACTAGCCGTTGTTGGGACTGTTCTGTGAGTTAACGAACTTTTCATGCAATTAATGAATCTCCTCAAAGCTTCTCCTTATTTTGATGCCTGCAATTGTTGTCACTTCCTAATGACCAATAAAATCTAAAGCTGCTCCCATTTCTTTTACACAGCTATGTATTATCCTTTTCACTTGGTGCCG
The DNA here is from genome assembly GCA_038382065.1 of Adansonia grandidieri. Classification (NCBI taxonomy): domain Eukaryota; kingdom Viridiplantae; phylum Streptophyta; class Magnoliopsida; order Malvales; family Malvaceae; genus Adansonia; species Adansonia grandidieri. The sequence continues at coordinate 13,227,046 of JBBYHK010000004.1, forward strand.
GTCCCGTGCCTGCCCTTCTTCTTCCAGAAATATTTGCTTCCAGAATCAGAGCAAAAGCAGTGGCTTTATCGCTTGGAATGCATTGGGTAAGCGCGATAAAAAAATCTGCCAACAGATCTTCATATGTATGTACATCTGCAAGTAGACAGTTTGATATGATGTAGTAATAGTCTATGTTGCTCTGACTCTCCATTTTTCTTTAAGTACCTAAGTCCGGAGTCCGGCATCCGTGTCTGGCACTTATTCGGACATGGGTATGGGAATATGATCCTTTAAGAATCCTCTAAATACGTGAAAAAAAAATTAAATATACTCATGTTGGACACATATCTACATCCGAGTCTCACATCTGAGTCCGAGTAACATAGGTAATAGTAATGCAACAATGCTCCTTCCTTAATATGACTTTCTCCATTGCGTATATTTTCTTTAAAAGAACATGGTCCAAAAACGTTTATTGATTGTTATGTAGTATTCTTCATGTTATGTTTTCATTCTTCTTTCAATCGGGTATTTCTTGAGCTCATCTCGGACTTGTTTTTTTGTTCCAACAGATCTCCAACTTTGTCATTGGCCTGTATTTCCTGAGTGTTGTGAACAAGTTCGGAATCAGCTCGGTATATCTGGGATTCGCCGGTGTCTGTCTTCTTGCCGTCTTGTACATAGCAGGTAATGTCGTGGAAACAAAGGGGCGATCATTGGAAGAAATTGAGCTTGCTCTTAACCCGAAAACTTGATTCAGAGAATATGTTCATCTCATGATGCGTTGTTAATATGGAGCATTTCCGTGATTTTGGTAAGACTATTTTGCAAATCTTTGGGTGAAGCCTGGAGGTAAAACCATCATTATTGGAGTTTGTAGCACTTTGGTAGAAACTGTCTGAATGAGATTTTCCAACAGAATTTTTGTTAGTTTGATCTGTCGGTAATAAGAAGATTCAAGCTTTTATATATATATATATATATATATATATATATTTGAGAAAAAGAAGTCACAACCCGGGAATAATAGAGCTGTAGACTCGTAGAATGCTATCTTTTAAGGGTGGTTGCATGAATAATTAAACTAAATCTCAGAAATTCTGAATCAAGATGCAAGCTTTTGTTATTTAGTTTATTCTTAGAATTTTTCATTTGCATGAAATTTGTTAACATTACTTATTGTTAAATTTTCACCCATCTTTAGGCTCAAACTGTTTCCCTAAATGGTAAAACCATCTTTGAATGTTACAAGTCCAATGCTATCGTGGTACTTATGTAGATCTATCAATTGTGCGGATTGGATTGATCTTGGATCGAGTAAGGTTAATTTGGTTGGGTCATTTCAGTTTTTTAATTTTTTGAATTATTTTGAGTTCAAATCATTTTAAGTTTAA
>JBBYHK010000004.1:13241466-13263306 GCA_038382065.1 Adansonia grandidieri
ATATATATATATATATATATATATTTTGTTTGCCCTTAAAAAAATATCTAAAGCTATAAAAACAGAACCAACGAACCAAAGTAGCGAGCTGTTCAAGTTCTGCTATCTCGTTCTTCGATCACCATCCGCCACTCATGTTCGCCACTGTCTTAACTTCTCCCATTTCTTCCTCTTCTTCCTTCAACTTAAACCAAAATCCTTCCAAAACCCACAAAGTAAATCACTGTTTTAATAAAAATTCAAAATTCTCAGTCTCAAAAACCCCCAACAATGGCCCCATTAAGATGCCAACAGCTCCATGGATGAAGGGTTCTGTCCTTCTCCAACCCAATGAAGTGTTAAAAGATTCAAAACCCACCACTAAAAAGAGCTCAAACAGCAATGCTAAGGCACCTGAAAAGGCATTGTTTGGGAAGGAAAGTGGGGTGAGAGGGAAAAAAGCGATGAAAAAGATCATCAGAAACCTGGAAAAGCTACAAGAAAATGAAGATTTGGAGGATACCCAGATTGGGATTCTTGAAGAATTTAAGGTTGGGAATTGGTTGGAGGAGATTGGAAATGATGGGGAAGTGAAAAAAATTGATTGCAAAATGCCTTGGTCGATAGAAGAAGAGAAAGTTGTCTTTCGGCGGACGAAAAAGGAGAAGGTTTTGACACAGGCTGAGATTATTCTTGATAAGCATTTGCTTGAGAGACTGAGAAGGAAGGCTATGAGGATGAGGAAATGGGTTAAGGTGATGAAAGCTGGTGTAACTCAGGCTGTTGTCGATGAGATAAGATTAGGTTGGAGGAAGAATGAGCTTATTATGCTGAAATTTGGTGTCCCTTTGTGTAAAAACATGGATAGAGCAAGAGAAATTGTTGAGGTTTGTTTTCTATTGATTTCTTTTGCATTTTGTGTTCTTTGGGAGGATTCTTATTTTTGTTGATAGTTTTTGGTATTATGTAAGAAGTTTGAAGGATGTTTATTGTTGATCATATCTTTTACAATCTGAGATGGTTACATTATGTTTAGAACCAAATGAAACTAGACTAAAAATAAAACTAATTCTGGAAAAGAATTATTTATGAATAAATTTATGTAGACGAATTATTTTAAAGTATAATTTGTTTGAGAACGCTCGTATTTGACCCTTTCAGTACTAAGCTATGGATTCAATTTGATGAACTTCATATTTGGAACCTGTGAAGAAAGGTTCAATGATGATAGGAGTATTCATGTAGTAAGGGGAGTGTATTCTTATATGAAAGGATATTTTAAAGAAACATTTTCTCTCTGCATATGCAAATAATATTAATTTTGATGTGATTGTTAACGGCTATAAATAATCATTTACGATTATTGTTTGTTAGCCCTCAAAGATAGATAAATCAACACATTCTGGATTGAACTTTGTCAAAGCTTCTAACTGTTAAATCTTTACATAACAGATGAAGACCGGGGGCTTGGTTGTATGGAGCAAGAAAGATGCTCTTGTTGTTTATAGAGGACAGAACCATGGGCTGACTTTGAAATTTTCTACAATAGAATATTCGAATTGTGCTGATGGTCAATCAACAGTCAGTCACTTTGCATTAGGCGATAACATTAATACGTCTCAAGAAAAATCTGATGTAAGTCCTTCGGGGAGAAGTTTGTATAGAGAAGACAGAGAAAAAGAGTCTGTGCCAATTGGCATCTTTATGAAAGGAGATGAGAATGATCAACCAGTAATGGGATCGTTGTATGAAAGGGAAACTGATAGATTATTGGATGGTTTAGGACCTCGCTTTATTGACTGGTGGATGCGAAAGCCATTACCAGTTGATGCAGACTTGCTTCCGGAAGTGGTTCCTGGATTTAGGCCTCCATTAAGGCTTTCTCCTCCAAACACTAAACCAAAATTGACAGACGAAGAGTTGACATATTTGAGGAAGCTTGCTCATCCTTTACCTTTTCATTTTGCTCTTGGTACCACCTTATCTATTATAAACTTAATGGCCAGAACTTACACATGCATTTGCATGGGCATTTGTGCAGTACTCTAGAAATATATTATTCTTATCATTTTCAGTACTATCACTGACAATAAGGGAAGGAGAAATAATCTAGTCTATCCGGAGAAAGATGTGCCTCTGAATTAGTGAGAAAATTATTTTGATGGTAAATCTGCATTATATAAGAGTGTTAACTCATCTTCGACTTTGATGTTTTAAATCTTGTATAGCGAAAGATGTAGTGGGCTATGCTCAGTAGCTTTGTGTTTCACTCATGTTTGCAATTTTCAGAATTCTTGATTCTGGTTTCTTCTTCTTGCTCCAGGAAGGAATAGGAACCTTCAAGGCTTGGCGGATGCAATCTTGAAATTATGGGAAAAAAGTCTCATAGCAAAGATTGCTATAAAGTGGGGGGTTCAAAATACTGACAATGAGCAAATGGCAAATGAGCTAAAGGTAAGCCTGTAATTCTTTCGAGCTGTTGTGATCACGGTGAACTGAAGTTTGCTCTGTTTATAACCATGGGCAGATCCGTATTTTTTGGTCAACAAGCTTGTTATATGCCATATATAAGTTGTATCAGGCATGTATAAGTGTCCTGAATTAAGTGAACAATATGATGGACCTCTTTGTTAGCCTGAAATGGAACTCTTTTGATTCAAGCATAAACTTTTCTGATTAATTCCTTGCATGAGTCAGGATACTATCGAATAAGAGGCTGTGAGACATTTCTAGAATCATTTGATAACAAAATCCTTGTGTAGGTGAATTTAGGAATTCATTTTATCTAAGGGTTTCGGGAGGATCACTGGGTTGGCTACCAAGCTTGGAATCTGGTGTATGCTTTCCTGCATGACATGCATGAACATTTATGATTATGAACAACTAAATATATAAATTTACGATAACTGATATCCGACTCTGCAGAATCTAACAGGAGGAGTTTTGTTACTACGCAATAAGTTCCTTATAATATTTTATAGGGGAAAGGACTTCCTTCCTCAAGGTGTTGCTAATTTGGTAACGGAGAGAGAAATGGCACTCAGAAGATGCCAACTTATTGAAGAAGGTGCTCGGGTAAAAGTAGCTGAAATCTTTCAGGTTGCTGATGAACCTTTGGCAAGGATTAGCACTGTAGGAACTTTATCAGAATTTAAGGATATCCAGACCAAATTTAGAGACCCAGAAAAAGAAAACAATGAACTTGAAATTCAAATGGAAGCACAAAAGGAAAACTTAGAGAGGGAATTAAGAAACCAAGAACGCAAGCTTTCAATTGTAAGATCCCTTTATCTGGTTTATTATTTTTTTTTTTCTTGCTCTCAATCCTTAAAGGCCCTGTTCAATTTTCATCTATTTAAACTTGTCACTTCCATGCTTAACATCATATTGTATCATTTGGACTGCTGTTTGTTGACACAACCTAAATCTTAATTCTATCTCTTTGCAGCTCAACGGAAAGATAGAGAAGTCAGCTGAAAAACTAGCAAAGTTGAATTCTTCATGGCAGCCTGCTGGGCAGGATGTGGATCTCGAAATCATAACTGAAGAGGAGAGAGAATGCTTGCGGAAGATCGGACTGAAGCTCTCTAGTTGCTTAGTGCTTGGTGAGAGAAAGGCTGCTTTCCTAGTTGCTAATTGATTATTCTTTTTATTTCAGATCTATTGGTTTGAAAGTCTTAGATAGCTTTTATGCTGATTTTCCTTCATCCGTGGCCAGATCTAAATCTCTCTTTGTTTTGTTTTCATCTAAATGTGGTTCAGGTAGGCGTGGGGTCTTTAATGGTGTCATAGAAGGAGTGCATCAACACTGGAAGCACAGAGAAGTTGTCAAGGTAATTACGATGCAGAGAGTGTTTGTACGAGTTATCTATACTGCAAAATTGCTTGTAGCAGAGAGTGGTGGGATTTTGGTTTCAGTTGAGAAGCTAAAAAAAGGCCATGCCATAATCATCTACCGAGGAAAAAATTATCGGCGCCCTTTGAAGCTAATGACTGACAATCTTCTAACTAAGAGGGAAGCCTTACAAAGGTCTATTGAATTGCAAAGAATTGGCGTAAGTTTTTTTTTTTTTTTTTTTTTTTTTTTTCTTTTGCGTAAAAAATTCACAACTTTACTGCTCTTATCCTTGTATAGAAAATTTATATTTAATCTGTTTGTCTGTTGAGTATTTCAAGCATGATTTCTTTTGTTTTGTTGGTTATCAGTCATTGAAGTTTTTCGCGTATCAGCGACGGCAAGCAATCTTAGATTTGAAACTCAAACTGGTAAGAAAATGAGTTTTATTCTCACCAGTCATACACCTACATCTTCTTAACATAGCTTGTGCTACTTTCTAAACTCTGTAAAGCAAAGCCTATCCATGTTTTTCTTATTAAATTGTTGAGCTGATTTATGGCAACTTAAGGCCGAGCTGAAGGAAAGAAGAGTTGGTAGTCTACAAGAGTGACAAGCCACCAACATATGTTCTGTGGATTGTGATATCCTCCAGAAGTTTTCGCTGTAATCAATCTCCAAATTATTTGAAGGTGGCTAATGGTATCTTGCAAATCGAAAATTTCAAATTATGTAATTCTCTGTGGTTAGGGTTTTGATTCAAGTTTATCATGTATACAGGCAAAAATAATGAAAGACTTCAAGATGAGGTGGTTGCATATGGCAAGTTAGCCAAGCTTATGACTGCCCATCATGCGGAAATTTAGACAAGATTGCTTGCTCAAGTATGATTCAGCCTGTTAAGCTTGAGATGCTACACGGAAAAAAACTCTGGCGAATACATAATGTGATGATCTAGCACATTATCTTGAATCTAAGGCAGGACTGGTCAAGCCCTGAATTTTGTACCATGTGTTTCTCAACATTGTTACACCTCTTGTTCTCAAAAAGTTACCCAACCGATCGGTTTTTCTTACCGCGTTGAAGTCACTAAGGAGTTATCATCTGGTGCAAGTGTTTTGACCTGCATAGTTCATGTTGAAATGCTGTGCTTGAGGAACTGTATCTCGGCCATTCAATTTGGGACTCTCATAAATAAGTTCCATTGATGGAATCCCCCGAGTAATCATGAAGATTCGTCATCAGATCCACAAGTGGAGCTGAATTTGGCGGTCGTGGATTATTTGAGATGCTTCGAACAACTCTTCTTATATGGGATGCTTTTATTACAGGAGTATAGTTTCAACATTTAGTTGCATTTAATTGTGAGCTAGAAAAATGAAAGACGCTCCTATTTAGTGAAGCAATTGGAGGTAAGCTCTTCGCACTTTTTGGCTAGAGGAACTGCAATCCTACTTACAGGAGCAGATTCAAAGAGGGGTCAAAAAATTTCATAGAATCATTTTTGTTTATATGAAGAAAATTTTGACTTATCTTTATGCTTTAGTGTTAATTATAGTTGCACATTCTTGCTTTGTATATTTCTAAATAGTTCAAAGTTAACGTATTAGCTTCCTTGTACAGGTTTTTTGTATGGTAAGAGAACAATACCCAACAGCAAGATGGCCATTGCTAATTTCTACTAGTAGATAGACTTGTTGCTTGAACTTGAGTATGAGTGTTAGATATGGATATGTTCAATTTTTTAAAACTTTTTCACGTGTTTGGAAGGTGTTTGGACTCATGTCTAAAAATTTGTCGGATACGAGTTTTGGATACGGACACTTAAAAGAAAAATAAAGAATCAAAACAACATAGGATAGACTAATCAGGGTGTAATTTTCCAGGGTTCTTTGGTCCTTTGCTTCCATTGATTTCGTCCCAGTGAGGTTCGTTTCATTGGTATATGGTTCCGTGCTATATTATCTATTTCAACTTACCACTATTTTATCATATAATTTATTCTTTGGGAAATTAAAGAAAAAAAAGTTAAAGCTTTGCGAGGAAGTATGAGGGAATGAAATAGCTCAATGTATAATTTTATATGAAACAAAATTATATCTATATAGACATATATTGTTGCTTAAATTTTAACTATTTCATTATGAATTTGTCCAATTTTTATCCTGTGAATGTATGCTTTGAGACATTTTTCTTTTGGGTAACAACTCTTCCCATAATAATGTCATAACATTTAGATTTAAAATCATAATTTTTCATCGATGATTTTTTTATTACAATTTCATATTTAAAATGGCAATATCAATCTAATTAAAGTCTAATGGTGATTCAGGTTTAACCTAGTTGGTTCATGTCATCATCTTTAGGAGGTAATATTTAATAATTATAGAATTCAAATCTTAGCATTTACGACATCTTTTCCCTTTCTCCAACTTACAAGTTTGTTTTGAAAGCAAACCTAAGCCAATTATGATTTTCCAAAGCAAGTTTTAGGGGATTGTACAGGGGAAGATAAAATAAGTCTCGGTGGAAATAGCAATGACTGAAGGCTTTATTGCAATATTTTTAGCACCTTAGTCATTAATGGTCAATCTAATGGATTGGTTTCAATGCACCAAAGGCTCACTATAATTAACTTCCTTACTATTTGTTCATCATCTTCTGTTGTTACTTCATTAAGATTCAAGTTCAAATATTGATTAAGATGCTTAAAAATTTATGAGGGAAAATATATTTTACTGATTTGAGACACTTCAACTTTAATATTTATTCTTTTTCCAACTATGTCAAGGACTATCATTCTATAGCTATAGACATCAGATCTATGAGAAACTCCTCTCAAATTTCGACAAAACATTTCTAGAGCAATAACTTAATAGTTCCTCTAACATCTGTTATCGATATAATATGCTCTTTTCTTTCTCATAATTTAGACAAACCAAAATCTGAGATCTTGGGACAAAAGTTCTCATCTAAAAGGATATTCTGAGGTCTTATGTCAAAGTGCAAGATCCTTGTGTTACAACCTTGATGTAAGTATTCCAGTCCTCTACCAATATTGAGTAAAATGTCATACAAAGTTTTCCATTTTGATTAAGGACTTTGATGGTGTCATCCTTGACCATAAATGGGCTTATCTAATGACCCATGGGGCATGAATTCATAGCAAGGTAGTCAGTACCGTACCGGTGGGTGTACCGTTTTTATTTTGGTACAGGTACATTCAGGTACCAGTGTGTTTCGGTGAACCATTTTGAGTTTATCAGAGTTTAAATATTTTTAATTTATATATATAAAAAATATTTTCAAATATGAAATAAATGAGATTAAATAAACTTTATATATTAAATATTCATCAATTATATATAATATTCTATAAAAAAAACTTTATCAAATATAAAAAATTTAATATCAGTTAAGTAGTAAAGTTGAAATTTTTTAATAATCATTAAATTTATAAGTAATTATATCTAAGATTAATTAAATTTATGAGTAATTATGTATAATATTTATTAGATTTAAGACCAGTGTTGGTTTAACTTTTTTTTACAAACTTATATTATGTACTGGCTGGTACAGTTATTTTCGACCGATACCACTGAAACAGGCTAGTACCTACAAGTACGGCGGGTACAGATCGAAACCAAAACTAAAATGAAACTAACTATCACCGGTATTATTATATGTCAAAACCGATACATATTGACCAGTATGGCCAATACCGATACAGTACCGACAATACTGATTCATAGACCAAAGCTCTCTTGATCTCTAAAAAAAAAAAAAAATAAGTAGAACTATAGTGACATGAAAAGTTCTACTAATGCTAGCTATTTCATTTATAAAATCCTTTCCATCTCTTTTGGATTCACTTAGGACTTTGACGGCTAAAGGCCGACCATTAGGCAATTTTCCTTTGTATATGCCATCATATCCTCTTTGACCTAGTTTATCTTTAAACCTATTTGTCATTTTCTTGATGTCTTTGCAAAAATATTGTTTTGGAGCAAGAGAACCAAACTTTGCAATGAATGCCTCAATCATAGCAGTATTGTCCATCTTTGTCTATGAGAGAAGAATTGTATTTCTAGTAAAAACCAATACAATAGTAATGATTATTGCAACCATCAATCCTTTTCATAGAGTATTAATTATAAAGTTTTTAAAGTTTATAAGTTTAATTTTTTAAAAGTTTTTTCATGTATTTAAAGAGTATATGGAGGGTCATATCCTTATACCCATATGTAGAAATTTGTTGAGCATGAACGTCGAATATGAACACTTGAAAAAATATGAAGAATCAAAATAATTTAGGATAGAGCAATCAGGATGTAAAAGGTTCATTCGTCCTTTGCTTGCATTGATTCCTAAGCTAGTAAGGTTCGTTTCCTTGGTATATGGTTCTATGTTATATTATCTATGGAAACTTGCTACTATTTTTCCATATAATTTATTCTTTGGGAAATTAAACCAAAAAAAAAGTAAAACTTTTGCAACGAAGTACGAGGAAATGAATTAGCCCAATGTATAATTTTATATGAAACAAAATTATATCTGTATATACATATATTGTTGCTTAAATTTTAACTATTTCATTATGAACTTATCCAATGTTTATCTTGTGAAATTACGCTTAAGATATTTTTTGTTACAACTCTTCTTATAGTAATGTCGAGAATTTAGATTTAAAATCATAATTTTTCATCCATGGTTTTTTTATTACAATTTCATATTAAACTTGTAATATCAAACTAATTAAAGCCTAATCTAATGATAACACGGGTACAACCTAGCTGGTTCATGTTATAACCCTTAAAAGGTACTAATATCTAATAAGTCTAGAGATCAAATCCTGACATTTACAGCATCTTTCCCCTTTCCCCAATTTATTGAGAAAAAAGCCTAAACTAATTATAATGCTTAGGAAGAAGTTTTAAGGGATTGTACAGGATAAGTTATAAAAGGTCTTGGTGGAATTTCCAACAATTGAGGACTCCCTTGTAACATTTCAAGCACTTTTGTCATTGATGGTCGATCTGATGGATTAGTTTGAATGCACCAAAGGCTCACCACAATCAATTTCTGTGTTACTTCTTCATCTTCAATTGCTACTCCATCAAGACTAAAATTCATGGCTTGATCAATATGCTTATAGATCCATGAGGGAAAATATATCTTACTGCTTTGAGACACTTCAACATCAATATTTTTTCTTCCTCCAACCATTTCAAGGACCATCATTCCATAGCTGTATACATCAGATTTATGAGAAACTCCTCCAAAATTTCGAAAAAACACTTCTGGAGCAATATATCCAGCAGTTCCTCTAGCATCTGTCATTGCAATAATACTCTCCTTTCTTTCGCATAATTTAGACAAACCAAAATCAGAGATCTTAGGACAGAAGTTCTCATCTAAAAGGATGTTGTGAGGTTTTATGTCAAAATGCAAGATCCTGGTGTTACAACCTTGATGCAAGTATTCTAGTCCTTTTGCAATGCCAAGTGCAATGTCATACAATGTTTTCCACTCTAATTGACGACTTTGATGGTGCGACCCTTGATTGTAAATGAACCCATCCAATGATCCATGGGGCATGAATTCATAGACCAAAGCTCGTTTTGATCCCTCAAAACAAAAACCAAGTAGAGTCACTATATTGACATGAGAAGTTCTACTAATGCTAGCTACTTCATTAACAAAATCCTCTCCATTTCCCTTGGATTCACTTAGGACTTTGACTGCCACAAGACGACCATCAGGCAATTTTCCTTTGTATACGCTGCCATATCCTCCTTGACCCAATTTATCTTTAAATCTATTTGTCATTTTCTTGATGTCTCCATAAAAATAGCGTCTAAGAGTAAGAGAACCAAACTGTGCGATGAATGCCTCAATCTTAGCATTATCGTCCATCTCTGACTGTGAGAGAAGAATTATATTTCTAGTATAAACCAATACAATAGCAATGATTACAGCAACCGTCAATCCTGTTAATGGAGTATTAATCAATTTCTTTTGACTCATAAATGAAGATTAATAAAGTTAATTAAATAAAAGCTTTTACTAAACAAAAAAAATTAATAAAAAAATTAAATAAAAAAACTTAAAAGAAATAATAAAACTTTTATCAATTATAACACATAAGAAACCATTGTTAATTTAAAAGACAAAATTATAAGTAATATATTAAGTTACACAAAGAGTATCTATAACTTCTTTAAAATCTTATCAAATTATATTAAAATCTATTTCAAAATTTTTACTGTAACTGTTAATTATATGAAAAATTAAGAATTGATTAAAGAAAAAATTACTTTGGAAATTTGAATAAATAAGCTAATAAAAAAATATTGTAGTAGTTTTGACCTGTCATGTGTTTGTGTGTTAGTGTGCTGAGGAGAGATATTAAAATCAAACTACATTATTATCCAACAAATTGTTTCATACCTATGATTTGATTCAGCTTCAATGTAGAATTGGACCCTGTAAATACAATATACCACACAGAGCAATAAATTAGTTATTCTACCTTTTTAATCATTTAAATAATTCCAACTTGAAAATTGTTTTTTTTTTTTTTTTTTTTATGTTAAACAATGTTCAAATGAAAGCAAGATCATGAGCTTTTCAAAAAAAAAAAAAAATACATAGACCCAATGAATAAAAAAAATTCGGAGATTATTCAATCTAAAAAAAATCGGATTAAAGGTCAAATCGAAATGAATTAAATATCTAGTTTTAGAAAAAATTAAATAATAAACGTGTAATGTTGATATTAAATAAGTATTAAATAGATTATTTACTTGAAAAAATATATTTGACTTAGTAGTATGCTTTTTAATGTATAATTTAGATGTTAACAACACCAACAACAATAATAGTAACAAAGCATAAAAAATAACAAAAAACGAGTTTTTTTCCAGTTTTTTATAAGTTGAACTAATTTTCTACCACTTCATCTTATCATTGATTCTTTGATATATTTTAGACCGAACAGGTCATTGGTTCCTAGCTGAAACGGTTCAATTTTTTTAATGCTGCATAGGCTAACTATAGTGACCTAAAACATAAATTAATAAATAATGTGTTGAAGTTTTCGATTTATATATAGGAGAAATAATATCAAAATTTTTGAATTTTTCGAGTTTGGATCTAAATTGATAAATCTAATTTAAATGTATGAGCAACTAAACTCAAGACCTTCCATTTTTATCTGCTAATGCATTTTGTGACGAGTAAGAGAACAAGTGACGAATGCAATTTTGAAGCTGAATTGGTATTTTAGATTTGAGGGAAATCAACTCATCAAAACGGTGAGAGTTAATGAATAGGATTGCAAACAAAAGCTGCGAAGGCCAATTTGCTGTAGAACCACGAGGGTTATGACAGACGTCAGATTTTAATTATTTATTCAAATTTAATCCAATGGAAACTAATAACAATAATAATTGAAAAACTTGTTTAGTTGTACATGCTTGAAAAATGGAAAGTACATACCTTGGGTAGGGGTTGGAGGGCAGACTTTGGCTTCCTCCCAATTCTCGAATGGAAATGGGCAGTAGCAAGCGGTTTGGTTCCTCAAGTCAAAACCGCAGGCTCCACCGGAAGCATTGCATTTCCGACATGCTTCTGTATCCTCTTTCCATTGAACCTCGAATCCTGTTTTCCAGGCTTCTTCCAAAACCAAGGAAGAATTTTTGCGTACTCTTTCCAAGGAAGTTCGAAGAATTGGAAGAGTAACATTAGCTAGACATCCCTCTGGAGGAATATGATCTCCTATCGTTACAGAAACATTCTTGTGAGTTGAATTTATATTGCACGAGAAGAGTCCAAGGCTGGATGAGATTGAAGATCGGCAATCATAAAACAAAGTAACATTGGTATAACCAGGAGCAGCAGCAAACAGCTCAGAATCTAGGATTGAATTTTGAATTTGATTTGGAGGGCTACAAAAATCATTGTTGATGAGCTCCTCCCTCGCAATCCTTAGAACTTGACGGTCCTGATCGATGTCCAGCACCCGATATTCTACACCAAGAATTTCAATCGTGGTAGTAGTATTATAGTGACAGTCAAGCTCTAGACCACGACGTCCACAATAGTCTCCTCGCTCACATCCAAAGAAAGGATATCCAGCAGAGATATTCCCACATCTGAACACTTCATCCTGGCAGTTTCTGAACCAGATAGGATTGGTTAATGAAACAGGAAAACCAAGCATGATGAATAAGTAAAACACAAGAAGATTAAGATGAAGAGGTGATGATGAATTCATTTTGTCTTTTTGAAATTTAATTTTCTGAGAAGATATGGAGCAGAACTGATTGGAATTATTTAAGTCGATTTTGTGTTTTGGGGTACAGAAAGGATTGCCTTTGCATTGCCTCAAATGAATTTCAAGGAAGGTGAATGTGAAAGTGATCAAAACAGGCAAATGAATTTCAAGGAAAGTGAACGATTTCAAAGGTAAAGGCTAAAGCATTTTCTGCCGTGCGATGTGAGTCATACATGTTCAACGCAAAAGCAGATTGCAATTTGGAAAGTCTTAGTCTACGGGGAAAAAGAAAACAAAAAAGGAAGAAACCAAAAAATGGGACCGCGTTTTGGGCTATAATTTCTAGAAGATGGCAGAGATTCCTCATGTTGGAATTATGAAATGTGAATACACTGGGCACAGACATTTATAATTTGTAAAATGTCACTAGAATTTGCCATATTTAACATGTCACAACCAATATTGCCGACAACAATCAGTCGATCTTGATTATTATTATTATATATGGTTACGAATTGTTAATTGACAATGATACACACATATATGGAGGCTTGCCAAAAACTGGTTTTTATATATGGTTACGTATTGGAAATCGGCAATGAGCTGAAGGTAAGCCTGTAATTCTTGCGAGCTGTTATGATCATGGTGCACTGAAGTTTGCTCCGTTTATAACCATGGGCAGATATGTTTTTGTCTGGTCAATATGCTTGATATATGCCATTTTCTAAGTTTTATCAGGCTTTTATAAGTCTCCTAGTTTAGGGAACAATATGGTGGGGCTCCTTTTTAGCCCGACATGAAATTCTTTTGATTTAAGCACAAAATTTTCTTATTAATTCCATGCATGAGTCCTGATATTATTGAATACAGTGGCTGTGATGACATTGCTGTAACAATTTGATCACAAAAAACCTTATGTAGGTGAATTTAGGAAGTCACTTTAACCAAGGCTTTTCGGAGGATCACTGTGTAACGCTATACGGACTATTCATTTTTCTTAAAGTTATCATGTATGATATCTGTGTTTGATACATTTTATGATATAGATATGAAGATATGATCCTTTAAGTATATGAAAAAACTTATAAAAAATTAAACATATCTATGTTGAATAAATACTCATAACCGACTCTCAAACCTGAATCTGAGTAACATATAAGGTTTTCTATTTAATCTGTTTGTCTATTGTGTATTTCTTGGCTTGAAGCATGATTTCTTTTCTATTTTGTTGGTTATCAGTCATTGAAGTTTTTTACATATCAGCGACGACAGGCGATCTTAGATTTGAAAATCAAACTGTTAAGAAACAATTTTTATTTTCACCAGTCATACACCTACATCTTCTTAAAATAGCTTGTGATTCTCTGTAAACTCCAGTAACGCAGAGCCTACCCATGTTTTCTTGTTAGACTGATTTACTGAAACTTTTGGCCGAGTTGAAGGAAAGAAGAATTGGTAGTCTGCAAGGGTGACTAGCCACTAACAGATGTTCCATGGATCGTGATATGATATCCCTCGGAAGTTCCCGCTATAGGCAGTCATCATATGATTTGACAATGGCTCATGGTATCTAGCAAATTGAAAATTTTGAATTATGTAATTTTCTGTAATTAGGATTTTGATTCAAGTTTATCATGTGTACAGGCAAAAACAAAGAAAGACTTCGAGATGAGGTGGTTGGACGTGCTTGAAGTGTGAACATCCCTGCGTGCATCGGTATTGGAACTGTATGGCTAACTAGCCAAGCTTTTGACTGCCCATCATCGGGAAATCTAAGCAAGATTGCTTGCTCAAGTATGATTGAGCCTGTTAAGCTTGAGATGCCACACGGAAAAAAAATGCTGTGGCGAACGCTTACTGTGATGATCTAGCACATTAATCCAGAATCCAAGGCAGTACTTGTGTCAAGCCTGAATATGGGCCATGTGATTCTCAATTTTGTTCCACCTCCTATTCTCAAAAGCTCACCCCACCGATCGACTTTGCTTATTGGGTTGAAGTCGCTAAGGAGTTATCATCAGGTATAACTGCAACTGTTATGGACGAGAAGCTGAAAGGTTTGCAGGTTTAGATCTGCATAGTTCATGCTGAAATGCCATGCTTGAGAGGACTGCATCTCGGCTATTCAATCTGGCTCTGAAGCACATAAGTTCCATTGATGGAAGCCAGCGAGCAATCATGAAGATGCATCATCAGATCCAAAGGCTGAGCTGAATTTGGCAACAGTGGACTATTTCCGAAGCTTTGAAGTTTGAACAACTATTATATGGGATGCCTTTAGTGTAGGAGCATAATTTCCACATTTAGTGGCATTAAATAGTGAGCTAGAAAAATGAAAAATATTCCTAGTTAGACAAACAACTGCAGGTATGCACCTCCAACTTTTCGGCTAGAGCAAGAACTGCAATCCTACCTACAGAAGCACATTCAAAAAGGGGTCAAAGAATTGCATCTAAATTCATTTTCGTTGATATCAATAAAGTTGTACACTATCTTTATGCTTTAGTGTTAATTTTAGTTGCACATTCTTGCTTCACACATTTCTAATATACTTAGCTCCGGCAACCTGTTCGGTCCATATTAAGTTTGGTTTAAATAAAATTTTTTGTAATTTAAATTAGTTGGGCTCAAACTGTTATTTAAATAATAAAAATATTTTTTATTTAAATGTAATTATAAATATTAATATAAATTTTTATTAAAATTTTTAATATTATTTTAAATAGTTAAATGAACATTTGATTTGGCACAATCTGGACATGAATATAAAACAAAGTTTCCCGAATCATGCAAAGTTAACCTAATGACTTGCACTAGTTTTTTGTCAGGTGCAAAATATCCAAGAACCAGATGGCCATGGTTAATAACTATCTGTAGATAAACTAATTGCTTACTTGACATGTATATGTTGACTTCTGAATTATTAAGGTTCATTTCATTGGTATATGGTTCTATGCTATATTATTTATACAAACTTACTACTATTTTACCATATAATTTATTCTTCCGAAAATTAAATTAAAAAAAAAAATTTGTGATGGAGGAATGAATGATTTTATATGAAAAAAAATTATAAATATATTACTATTTAAATTTGAACTATTCTTTACCAACTTCACCAATTTTATCTTGTGGATATGTGCTTTAAGACTTTTTTTTTGTTGCAACTCTTTTACCATAACAATGTCAAAGATTTCGATTTAATAAATAATTTTTCATTCGTATTTTTTTTTTCATTACAATTTTAGAATAATCTTGTAATAGCAAACTAATTAAAGCCTAATCCAATGATAATATGGCGTTTAACTCAATTAATTCATTTGGTCATCATAAAAAGATAACATATCTAATAAGTTTGGAGTTTATTTCCCCGTATCTACAACATCTATCTTTTATCCCCATTTTATGACTTTTTTTTTGGAAAAAAAAAAGCCTAAACCATTGATGATGTTTTGAAGGAAGTTTTAGGTGATCGTTCAGGAGAAAATAAATAAGGTCTTGGTGGAAGTACCAATGATTGAAGGCTCCCCTGCAACATTTCTAGCACTTTAGTCATTGATGGCCGATCCGATGGATTTGTTTGAATGCACCAAAGGCTCACTACAAGTAGCTTCCTTGTTATTTCTTCTTCCTCTTCAGTAATTACTCCATTAAGATTCAAGCTCATAGATTGATCAAGATGCTTATAAATCCATGAGGGAAAATATATTTCGCTAGTTTGAGACACTTCAACATCAATATTTTTTCTTCCTCCAACCATTTCAAGGACCATCATTCCATAGCTATAGACATCAGATTTATGGGAAACTCCTCCCAAATTTCTACAAAACACTTCTGGAGCAATATACCCAACAGTTCCTCTAGCACCTGTCATTGATATAACACTCTCTTTTCTTTCGCATAATTTAGATAAACCAAAATCAGAGATCTTAGGGCAGAAGTTCTCATCTAAAAGGATATTATGAGGTTTTATGTCAAAGTGCAAGATCCTTGTCTTGCAACCTTGATGTAAGTATTCCAATCCTCTAGCAATGCCGAGTGCAATGTCATACAAAGTTTTCCACTCCAATTGACGACTTTGATGGTGTGATCCTTGATCATAAATGAACCTATCTAATGATCCATGGGGCATGAATTCATAGACCAAAGCTCTTTTTGATCTCTCAAAACAAAAACCAAGTAGAGTCACTATGTTGACATGAGAAGTTCTACTAATACTAGTAACTTCATTCATAAAATCCTCTCCATTTCCCTTGGATTCACTTAGGACTTTGACTGCTACAAGACGACCATCAGGCAATTTTCCTTTGTATACGCTGCCATATCCTCCTTGCCCTAATTTATCTTTAAATCTATTTGTCATTTTCTTGATGTCTCCATAAAAATATCGTTTTGGAGCAAAAGAACCAAACTTTGCAATGAATGCCTCAATCTCAGCATTTTTTTCTGTCTTTGGCAACAAAAGAAGAATTGTATTTCTGGTAGAAACCAATACAACAGCAATGGTTATGGCAATTGTCAATCCTGTTCATGGAGTATTAATCAATTTCTGTAACTCATAAATGAAGATCAATAAGGTTAATTAAATAAAAGCTTCTCTTAAATAAAAAAACAATCGAATAAAATTAAATAAAAAATCTTAATAGAAATAATAAAACTTTTGCTAATTATAACACATAAAGAATCATTGTTAATTTGAAATACAAAATTATAAATTATATAATAAGTTATACAAAGAGTATATATAATAATTTCTTTAAAATCTTATAAAATTATATAAAAGCTATTTCAAAACTTTTACTATAGTTTTTAATTATAGTAAAAATTAAAAATGACTAAGAAAAAGATTACTTTGGAAATTTTAATAAATAAGTCAATAAAAAAAATATTGTAGTAGTTTTGATTTGCCATGTGTTTGTTTGTGTAAGAGATCTATAACTAAATGTAAAAGTAATATGCCTTGCTCAACACTACACACCTGTCTTGCACTTTTTTTTAGGGGGGATTGGGGAGAAAAAGGAAAGAAGAGAGGAAAAGAAAGAGAGAAAAGCGAAAAGAAAGAAGGAAAAGGACATAGAGTGAAAGAAAGATGGGTAAAAGGACGGAGAAAAAAGTTTGTTTTTATGTTTTTTTTTTGTTTTATTTTTTTGGTAGATTTAAAGCATTATAAATTTCTTTGTATGTTTATTTTAGTGTGGATAAAAAATAGTATTTATGTTATTTTTTGTATTATGTTATATTTTAATTATTTTATGAAATTATTTTTATGTCACATCTCAATTTATCGTAATTATTCAAATAAAAGAAAATTATTTTATTAATCTTTTATTTTATTTTTAAATCATTTATTTAGAGTAGTTAGTTTGCATGTTAACTCACGGTCTGCACATTCATTCACAAGTTGATTTAAAATCTATACCTGATGCACTCGAAAAAAACTTATTTGTTTTTTAAAATTTTTAAATGATGTATTTTAAGGAGTTAGTTTATACGCTCATGCGTAGGTGGATTTAGTATTTGTATCAAACTCACTTAAGAAAAAGATAAGTTTTTATTTATTTTTTAAATTATGTATTATAGTGATTGACCTACATATTAACTTGCGAATTAATTTAACAATTTGCACTCAATCTTAAATAATTATTATAAATTTAATTTTCATAATTGGTAAAACATAATCTATTAATATTATTACATTTTAATAAACTTAAATCAATAATAAGTATTTCATAAAATTTAATTTAAAATTAAGTTTTATTATTAAACAATAAAAAAAGGAATTTAAAGGGTTAGTTCATATGCTTATTCTCAAGTCAATTTAGGATCCATACCCGATCCACTACAAAGGTATTTTTATTTTTATTTTATTTTAAAATGATGTATTTAAAAGAGTTGGTCTATATCCATACCGACTTGCACAGAAAAATATTTTTTCTTATCATTTTTATTTTATTTTTAAATGATGTTTTTAAACTAATTTATCCACTTATTGACTCGTAAGTTAAAATTTAAGATCCACGCTTGATTCTAAATAATTATCATAAGTTTAATTTTCATTATAGTAATATTAATAGAATTTAAAATAAAAAAGTTAGAAAAATAATTATAATTTAATAAATTTTAATTTAAAATTAAAAATTTCAATTAATTAAATAAATTATTTGCAAAAAAATTATCAAATGCTAATATATATATATATATATATATATATATATTGAAGAAAGTTAAATGCTAGTAAATAGTAAAACCAAACTACATTACTATCCAACAAATTATTTCGTACCTATGATTTGATTCAGCTTCGATCTGAATTTGGACCCTATAAACACAAAATACCGCACAAAGCAATAAATTAGTTACTTTACAATTTTAATCATTTAAATAATTCCGAAATGGAAATTGTTTTTTAATTAAACAATATTCAAATATTAATATTAATATTATTAGAATTTAAAAATAAAAAAATTAGAAAAGTAATTATAATTTAATAAATTTTATTTAAAATTAAAATTTTCAATTAATTAATTTGTAAAAATAATTTTGAAAACCCTCCGGCCTAATATATATTATATTTGAAGAAAGTTAAATGCTAGTATAGAGTAAAATCAAGCTACGTTATTATCCAACAAATTATTTCTTACCTCTGATTTGATTTAGCTTTGCCTTGAATTTAGACCCTGTAAATATAAAATACCAAACAAAGCAATAAATTAGTTACTACAATTTTAATCATTTAATTAATTCCAAAATTAATTCTTTTCGTAGTTAAACAATATTCCAAATGAAACCAATATTATGAGCTTTTCGAATATATATATATATACACGCGCGCGTACGCACATACATACATGTTAACTAGGTTGGCTTAAAACTAAAAACGAACAAATAAAAATGTGTTGAATTTGTCAATTTATATGTAAAAGAAGTAATCTGAAAATGGTCGAATTTTTCATGTTGGAATTAAAATTGATAAATCTAAATCAAATGTTTCACTGATAAAATAATAATAATAATAATAATAATAATTACTGTTTAGTTGTACTGTACATGTTTGAAAAATGGAAAGTACGTACCTTGCATACCTTGTGGAGGGCATTCTTTGGCTTCCTGCCAATTCTCAATTGGAAATGGGCAGTAGCAAGTCGTTTGGTTCTTTATGTCAAAACCACAGGCTCCACCTGAAGCATTGCATTTCCGACATGCTTCTCTATCCTCCTTCCATTGAACCTCGAATCCTGCTTTCAAGGCTTCTTCCAAAGGCAAGGAAAAATTGCGTAATCCTTCGAAGGAAGTTTGAAGAATTGGAACCGTAACATTAGCTAAACATCCCTCCGGAGGAATATAATCTCGGATCGTTACAGAAACATTATTGTAAGTTGAGTCTACATTGCAAGAGAAGAGTCCAAGCATCGGTGCGATCCAAGGTTGGCAGTCATAAAGCAAAGTAACATTGGTGTAGCTAGGACCAGAAGCAAACAGCGCAGAATCTAGGATCGAATTTTGATTCTGAAATTGATGGCTACAGAAGCCATTGTTGATAAGGTCCTCCCTCGCAATCCTTAGAATTTGGCGATCCTGGTGGATGTCCAACACCTGATATTCTATACCAAGAATTTCAATCGTAGTGCTAGTGTTATCGTGACAATACAGCTTCAGACCCGGACGTCCACAATAGTCTCCTCGATCATATCCAAAGAAAGGATATCCGGCACTGAAATTCCCACATTTGAACATTTCATCATGGCAGTTTTTGAACCAGATAGGATTGGTTAGTGAAACAGGAAAACCAAGCATGATGAATAAGCAAAACATAAGAAAATGAATCGAAAGAGGAGATGATGAATTCATTTTTTTAAAAAAATAAAAAATTACGAAAAGAGATGGAGTTGAACAAGTGGAATGATCAAGTCTATTCTGTGTTTGTGAGGGTATATAAAGGGTTGGCTTTCCTTAAAACGAGGAAAGTGATTCAACGAAGACTCAACAATTTGATCATTTAGTTTTCTTCTTCTTTAAGCCTGCTCAAGTGAAACAAGTAGGGATGAATGACCTAATTTTCTCCACCCTTATTGTTTCTTTTGATACGCATCAAATGTTCTCTTATTTATTAGTCCTTAAACGTTGATATTTTTTATTTGGACAAACCAAAAAATCCATTAATGGGCAAAGATTGAGGCACCAAACATGGACGAAGGAAATCTAGGAAATCTACGAGGGATGAATAGGTGTCGGTGGATAAGTGAAAAAATAATATTTTAGTGTTTCAAACAAATGAAAAAAAATAAAGAAGAAAAATAAAATTTTTTATTTATAAAATAAAATTATTTTAAATTAAAAACATTAGTGAAAAAGAATATATATATATATATATATAGGAGATGAAGTTAAATACACGTATTTATGACATATTATCTATTGTTTTTTAAATTTTATATTGTTACCTTAAATTACAAACTTTACAATAACAAAATAAAATAATTTTATTTTTTTTATTTTCCAATTTCATTGAGAAAGGGTTGACAAGAAAATTATATTTTTTTAACTTTTTTCATTTTTTTTATCAAATACATCAGCAAAAGTATATATTTTATATCTTTCACTTCTCTTCTTTTCCATTTCTTTTTCTCTATCAATTAGTGACTTAGCATCCCACATTTACTTTTGTATTTTTTTTTTATTAATTTCAAAGTTAAAACCTTTTTTGCCGTGTGGTGTGAGTCATAGCTCCGTTTAGCAATGTTTTTGGCACAAGTGTGAGTCATAATTTCATTTAGCATTGCTATTAGTAAGGTTTTTAAAGTCAAAAAGTGTGTTTTACCATAAATACAATGTTAAATGAGTGAACTTTAGGGTAAAAATCATAATTTAATAACTCAAATTAAAAAGTCAAAAAAATAAAATTTTTGTAATTTGAAACTTGAGTTTTGAATAAAAATAACCTTATTATCTATACATTTATAAATTTTTATTACTTTAAGCATATCTTTTTTTTTTATGTATATTATAATTCCTCACAATAAACTTTTTCAACAATACCAAACACTTAAATATTTTTAAATCGTATTTTTTTACCGTACTTTTTTCAGCCAAGCTTTTTCTAGGGTTGCTTACAAGCAGCCCTCATTTAATGCAAAAGCAATGGCTGATTGCAATTTGGGAAGTCTCAAGTCTACTAAGAATAAAAGAAGGGAAACAAAAGATGAGACCGTTTTAGGTTTTACGCGGTTTGCCTTTGGGCAAAAGAAGGTCCTACTTCTTCTCTAGGCAAGGAAAAACAAGTAAAAGCAGTAAGGCAGTAATCATTTGAAGCATCCAAAGCTCCTTTTATATATATATATATATATATATATATATATAACACTTTGAGATAGAATGCATGGTACATCTAAGTTTCTATATATTTTATTATTTAAATATTTTATTTATTTTATTCTTTTAATCAATTTCCATTACTGTCTCTCATGATCATTTTATTTTTTATCATAATTTTATAATATTTTTATATTTATTTTATTTATTTAAAGTTTAAAAACTTTAAATATTAAACATTTATAATATTCAAATGTCACTAGAATTCACCTAATTTAATGCGTCACAACCAGTTTGTCCATAAGCTAACAAACATTTGTTTCCTGTATTATTATGTATGGTTTGGAACTTAAAATCGACAACGATCCATGCGTATATCAAGGAGTTCTTAACATGCTTCAGATGGGAAACGATGAAATGATTGAAAAGGATAAGGGCA
>JBBYHK010000004.1:13272133-13285392 GCA_038382065.1 Adansonia grandidieri
TATATGTGATAAGTGATAACCTAGGCTAGTATTAATTAACATTGTACACTTTGGACAAATGGCAATTACAAATAGAATAAAAAGCTTTGTGTGACAAAAGATTTGTTTGACTTTATTAATTTATTTAAAGCAATAAAAAGAAACTCTATTTATTTTTTATTGGCTTTATCCTATTAAGCTCTTTATAAAGAAGATGATGCCCCTCTTTATAAAGTTTGATTTTTATCAAATAAGAAAAGTGTTTGTAAAGGACAACAACATATAATATATGGTCGATATAATGTGCAAATTTGAATTTATATATATTAGACCATTTAGTGTAAAAATAAAATTATTACTAATATTTTTTACTAAATGTGATTGGTCACCTAAATAAATTTATTATTGCTTAAAAAAATTCAAAGCCGGATTAAATCTTTTTAAAAGGATTATATTTTTGTTAATATTATCGTATGGGTTGGGCTTCCCTCCATTATTTTTTTATCCATTATTATCTAATACAACATTAATCACTATCCATAAATTTAACTTTAATTTGATTTTAACAATTAATAAATAAGTCTTATAGATATAAACGATGTTGATAAATGTATTAAAAAAAATAGATAAAAAGGTAATGGATAAAAGCACAATTTAAGAATACAGTGTGTGCTCATTAGTGTCAGGTTTGGCCTTATTCCATAAGGTGCTTTTATGACTAGGCATTGAATAAGGAGCGAAGCCGAACTTCACCTAAGGGACTCTTTAAGGCTAAGTGCTTGGCATGTAAGGTATGGTGTTAATGAGTTGCATGGTGTGTTTGGTGTGTAAGGCATGGTGCTAATGAGTTGCCTGCTGATCCTTTTATATGGATTAGATAAGTCCTACAAGTAGTTTGAGTATTCGTTTCATTTTTTAAAATATTAATAATCGATTAAATTGAATAAATTTAAAAAACCAACTGAATAAATTGATAAAAGGTTTTGAAATCGGTCGATTCGATTTGGTTTGGCTATTCGGTCTTTGCCAAATAGCTTGTTAACAAAAAAGCAAGTGATGAAGACCATTTGGAGAATTCCAAAAGGTATAAATCTGAAGAAAGATCATTAAAATAGGATATTTAATTTAATTATTGAAATAATTGTGGGTTCATTAGCCGGTCATTTGGCAGAACACTAAATAGGTTTACTTTTTTGCCTTCAGCAACTTCAGAAGTCATTGTCTTTCTAGTTTGTAATATTTTGAACAAATGAAACCATTCATTCTCCCTAAAAGAAAAGGATACCTTGAAGAGCAGAGGAGCTTGGCATGGCGGTGATGGTGGTGGCAAGCAGTAAGGTACAAAGCTTCAAGGTTGTTTCATGTTAAGGAAAAAGGAGAGAGAAAGCAAGGGAACAAAAAGGAGAAATCCAGAAAAAGGGAAAGCAGAGGATAAGGTTTGGGAATTTTTTCCAATTTTGTCTAAATTTTTTTGCTAGATAAGAAACTATGATTTGAGGTTTCTGATTTCTTTCATTATATTAGTGGTATCAGCTGGGTAGGATAGGACAACTTATGGCTTATGCATATGGATTTTTATTATGAGTTGGATTAAAAGTAATGGGCTTGTTTTTAAAATATTATTAACAATACTATTTAATTATTTTTAATTTAATATCGATTTAATTGATTGTTTTGGTTTAAAAAATTAAAATTACAAGTCGATCGATTAAACACGTTTTAATCAAATTTTAAAACTAATTTTAACCAAAAACAAAAATCAAACACCATTAGTTCGGGTTGGTTTTTTGGTTTTTAATTTTTGTTGGGTTTAAATTAAGGTAGTTAGTACTGTACTGGGCGACATATCGTTTTTGTTTTAGTATTGATATATACTATGTTGGTGTATTTCGATGTAACATTTTAGGTTTAATGAAGTTTGAATATTTTTAATTTATATATATGAAAAATATTTTTAAATATAAAATAAATGAGATTAAATAAATTTCATATATCAAATATTTAATTATACATAATATTCTACAAAAAACTTCATCAAATATAACAAGATCAATATTAGACTGAAATTTTTTAATGATCGTTAAATTTAAAAATAATTATGTCTAATATTCATTAAATTTATAAGTAATTATGTATAATATTTATCTAATTTAAGATCAATATCAGTTTAACTCTTTTTACAAGCTTATATTATGTACCGTCAGTACAGCTATTTTTGACTACTACTATCGAAACAGGTCGATCCCTGTCGATATGGGCGGTGTAGACTGAAACTAAGATTGAAATGGAACTAACAATCATCAATACCTTTATATTTTATTTTAATTTTTGTAATCACTTTACGTAATTAAAAAATCAAATACGAATTTTTTTAAAAAAATTATTTTAAAAAAATTTAGAATATAGTTTGTGTTTTGTATGGTATCATTGTATACTATATGGCAATTTATAGATAATTTCACTATAATATTTATGAAAATAAAAATGAGAAATAATAAGCATTTTCTATTACGGGTTCGTATTTAATGTATTTAATATATTGATGCCGAACTTTTTTAATTTTATAAGCAGATGTCACAATTTTTTTATTTTTTTCATTTATTCTATTATTTAATTTTTTTAGATAAATGAGTTTAATTGACTTTAATTTAATTAAAAAAATAAAAATTTAAATTTAAAATTAAAATAATAACAGAAAATAAATAATATATTTATGTTTGTAAATATTTATTATTAAAAAGCCATAAAAACTACCCAGTTTTACAATAAAAACTAATTCAGATAATATTATTATATATTATTATCTTCGAATTTTTTAAATAACAAATACTCTAAATTAATTATTATTCTATATTTTATTAAATTATTTTTCAATTTATAGAAGGCGATCCATTCCAAAGGGTGGACCAATGACATACATACATACATGTCATGTGCATATCATTTGTCAATGTCGCCTTCGGGCGACCCTTCCTAGACCCACCCCCACGCGCCCTCTGCCTTTTTCTAGTTTTCTTAAAGGATAAATCCCGTTAAGCTGTGTTCCCATTGTTCAAATCATCAGAAAAACACAGGATCGTATTTCCTCGTCTAACAACTTCGTTACTTTACAGCTGCTTCTGTTTCAACGCGCCACCTTTCCAGTCCCACGCGCCACCTATCTGACATTTCCTTTGAGGTTTCGAGGTGACTTGAGTTATTTGATAATTTGAATGAAACATGAACATCTGCTGTTGCTAAGAAGAAGATGGGAGGAGTCACTTCGTCGATCGCCGCGAAATTCGCGTTCTTCCCGCCAAATCCGCCGTCTTATAGAGTAGTAGAAGACGAGTCATGCGGCGGTCGGCTTTACATACCGGAGGTACCGAGGAGGGACGATGTCGACGTTCTGAAGCTGCGTACGCGCCGCGGAAACGACATCGTCGCCGTCCATATAAAACACCCGAAAGCTTCCGCTACTCTCTTGTATTCTCATGGAAATGCGGCTGATTTGGGACAAATGTTTGAACTTTTCGTCGAGTTGTGTTATCGCCTTCGGATTAATCTTATGGGGTATTTTTTTTCTTTTATACTTCTTTTTTCGCATATAGAAATTCACCGAGTCTTGAACTATGTAATAAGAAGCATTCTTTCGATTTGAAACTTGATATTTTTGCGTTGGATTCCTATACTTCTACTGTTTTGAGTGTATTAACGTTGTTTTAGCTTAGTGAAAGTAGTTGGTTGGGATTTTGATTTCTGGGGTTTAGTGTGATTTGCTTGTGATTTTGGGGTTTTAGGATAAGTGCTGGATAAGTTTGGCGATTTATTTTGAAAAAGTATAATATAAGGCAAATTTGTAACTTTTTTACTTTCACTTTTAGTTGTGAAGTGGAGTTTGCTTAGGTTCAGCTGTCTGATTGAGGTTGAGGTTAGTTTCATGGTAAATGTTAGGAGAAGAAGAGAGATTCTGGTAGACAATAAGTGAAAGTTATGCTGATTTTGGTACTTTGTAAGATTAAGCTAATGGTTTCGCTTTAATTTGCACAGTACTAGAGAGAGGGAACCCCCCCCCAAAAAAAAGGAGAGAGAGAGACTTGCAAAGAGTTACCGGTGAAGAAGTTGCTGTTAATAGGGTTGACTATCTATTTGTTATCCTTTGTTTCTACTTCTTCGTCATTGTGAGGACAGTATTGCAATATTATTTGGGCATGGATACTGTTGATGCAAAATCAAAATGCTTTGGGAATTTTTTTTTCTGGTCAATGAAGCCTACTTAAGGCAATGTAGAAGAAGATGGTTTATGGCAGGTCCATATTAGTTATGGTTACTTGCTTCTTGTCGAGCAGCTGTATGTGATGGATTATACATTTTTGCAAACATTGCTTTGATGCTTTTAATGCCAAAAGACACTGATATGCAGGCAAATGTCGTGAAAGAAAAAAAATGTCGATGCATGATTAGAATGTCTGAGCAGCATGTAGTTCTTTTACCGGATGTTCTGTTTGCACAGAATATAGGTCACACCATCATAATATTCCTTTGTTCCTATAGAGGAATTAGGAGTAACTGAAGAGATATTTCTCAATCTTTGAATATTCTATCTTTTGTTTTATACTTCAGAACAATATTGGGGAAGTTTAAATTTACTGTGTCCTATTATAGATTCTGGAACAATGCAATCTTGACTTCTTTTGGCTATGAGGTTTACTAAAGTTCCTGCATTATTTTCTGATAAAATTCCCATGTTTATGAATTATCCTGCTTTTGTTCCTTTCCTCTCAGCCATTACCGCATCCAGAGCTATTGTACTATGTCAATGAGTTTATCATCATTCCTTGAAGTTGATAGGATCTTGTCATTGTTGCTTATCTCTGTTCTGTTGGGAAAGTTAGGTATTGAGTAACTTGTATGAGTATGTTGAGCATAGTTTTCGTTATGCCAGTGGACAAAAGGTAAGGAGTTACGTTTGTTTGGGTCATTGTGTGGGCATAAGTAGGTATGTATCAGGACTGAAAGATGTACTACAGAAATTTAGTGATGACATATAACTGCAATAAAGTGAAAGAAAAGAGAAGCAAACATTATCCTTTTAAGTCCAAATTGTAGGATCCCATGCAACAAGTTCGGCCCATACTATTTGTGCAGTTGATTGGTCAAAGTGCAACTACATGTTGTTTGGGTGGACTGCAAAGTGATAGCTACTAAATATCTCCAAACAACGGCAAAGTAGTGACTGATAATTATGAATTATGTCATTGTAGTTACTTTCTATGCATTGATAAATTGTAACTATAGTATGTCATGCAAATGTACAACGAATGCAAGGAATAATGTTTGTTAGCTTTTCTGACTGATTTAATGATCAACCACTTCTATAAGAGGGTTCTTTTAGGCCCTCTTTCTAATTTTATAAAATGATTTCTAAGAAGTTTATCATTGGTAGTTTAGTTTATTTGGACTGCTATAGCCGTAGTTTTAAGTTGGAGCTTTTGTATGTTGCCTTTACGGTATCAATCTTTTAACTGTCTCGATTTTGTTTGTGACATATGCTGGCATGCATTCTCTTATTATAATAAATATCAAGGTTGGCAGCCTCATTTGGAAATTATTGTATCATGTCTGTGCATTTTCTTGCATTATTGCATTTGCTTGATGTCAAAGTGTTGAGGTTTCATTCTATATGCAAGCATTGTGTGGCTTGCTATTGCATGATTTGATGCAGGTTCCTATTTGATAAGTGTTGATACTTTAGTAAACCATAACAAGGTGCTGACTATAAGTATATTAACAAACACCAATAGATGATGAGAGTAAAGAACGAGCTTGATCCTTCCGTGCAGATACAATGTTTCTTAGAGAAAATTAAAAAAAGTTCTCCTTAGAATTAGGCACTGACTTTGAATTACCTATTGAACCCCAAATAAAATGAGCACATTATTCTCCTGTGGAGACTTTGTAGGAGAAAGTGAACCAGGGAGTCTTCAGTCGTTATATGTATAGCTCTTTACAAACTTCTGTGAGTTACGATGTTAAAAATTACCTCAGAAATCTTATCCTACAAAATTTTCTTGGGATTTTCTATAGACACATGATATGATTGTACAGATAATTAGAATTCCTGAAAGTAGAATATTTTTATCAGCACAATATCATCTTTGTGCTAGACAGGTCTATTTTTGGTCTACCTTTCTCTTATATTTATTTATTTTTTCTGTTCCTAATATCACTCATTTTTTTTTCTAGGTATGATTATTCTGGCTATGGACAATCAACTGGAAAGGTAGGTGACTTGGCTTCTCTTTTCTAGTTGCTTATTTTGTGAGCAAAAGTTTCCCTTATTTATATTAGCTATAGCAATTTAACTATCATAATGGGCATTTCAAATAATTACGTAGTAATTTTTGGCCAACACTTTCTTCCTCCTTTTCTGCTAATGAAACCGCATGTTATTTAACGTGCGAGAATTGAGTTCTTAGAATGCTTTGAGTGTAAGCCTGTTGGGCAGCTTTTTTTATATTCTATAATATCTAAATTATTGGTTGGTCCGAATGTTTTCAGGACTATTTTTAATCTATAATTTTGATATTTTATGTTCTAGTTTCTTACAAACTCTATTGTGCTTTCTTATTAATTTGCTATGTTCAAACCTATGAATTTTCTGTGCGGCCATGTGATTTCTGATTTATTGTATGTAATGAACGAACATTTCACTGCCTGCTGAAAACGTGTGCTCTAATTGTCACGTTCTTTTATTTGAAGCAGCCAACTGAGTGTAATACATATGCAGACATAGATGCAGCATATAAGTGCCTTAAGGAAGAGTATGGAGTTAAAGATGAACAATTAATATTATATGGTCAGTCTGTTGGTAGTGGACCGACTGTTGATCTCGCTTCCCGTTTGCCACACTTGGGAGGCGTTGTTCTACATAGCCCAATTTTGTCTGGCATGAGAGTATTGTATCCTGTCAAAAGGACATACTGGTTTGACATTTATAAGGTAAGTCTGTGTTATTCTTCACCCTATTTCTATTTTCCTTTCTATCTTGTGGTTAGTGACCATACTGGGTTTTTTTTGCTGTTCTGATTTTCAGAATATCGACAAAATTGGAGCAGTGAACTGTCAGGTTTTGGTAATTCACGTAAGTATTATTCGCATTGTTTTGATTTTTATCCTCGTAATCTTGTTTCATCACCATTATCTCCCTTCTTTCTCTCTCTTTAGCCTCCATTGATTTGACACGGAAAAACTAGTTATATATTTGTTCCGGTATGCTGGTGTTTTTGGCATTATTAGGCGCCCATGTGATGTTCCAAATGGTAAAAAATATCTATCAAGAAATTTTTAACCCAAACAACCGATGAAAGAAAATCTTTATAGATTGATTTGAAGAAAACACATTCTTGATAAAAATATCCCTGTGTCATGAATATTTAACACCCTTGAGTGTATTAGCTTAATCTGTCTAGTTTTAATTTTATTGTTCTGCCTTAGATGAATAGGTAAATGCGATTCTTATGCGAAATTAAATAAACTTAAGAGCATTACCCACAAGTAATTCATTTCATTTTATAGGTCCCAATGAATTAATTTATCCTTAGTACTTCCTATTGTGCTGTACATTGTGTAGGTTTCAAGAATTTAAATCTTTGTTAAGAAAGAGAAATACATACATACAGACATGCATGATGCATCCATATGTATATATATATATATATATGTTTTTGACCAGAGACAAAGAGATATAAATAGATGTCTTTTTTTTTTTGGGGGGGGGGGTCTTTGAACGTAAATGCAGTTCGTTTATATTTCTGTCTGTGTTTAGGTTTAGGGTGGGTGGTGACCATGGTTAACTTTGACAAGTTAGAACATCGGTCCACTTGTTTACGCTTGCTAAATATTGATACTAATGAGAGCTCTTACACATTTCCCTTTTTATTTCTTGTTCATTTTGCAGGGGACAGCTGATGAAGTTGTTGATTCTTCCCATGGTAAACAGCTTTGGGAGCTTTGCAGGCATAAGTATGATCCTTTATGGGTAAATGGAGGAGGACATTGCAATCTTGAGCTCTACCCTGAATTCATTAGACATTTGAAGAAATTTGTACTGTCCCTAAACAAATCAAAAGCAGCCATTAATGGTTCCGAAAAAATAGCGGTAAACTCCGACAATCAGAGCAAACCATCTGATGGTGGAACTTCGGATACTTTTAAATTGGGTGCTGACCTTCCAGAAGTTTCTAGAAACAGCTTAGACAGTCGACTTGAGAAGTCTAAGAAGTCAAATAAGCCTGAGAAATCTCGAATGAGCACCGACCGTGTCGATAGGTTTAGACGGAAAAAAGGCTTAGTTTGGTGATTACTGACATGAAGATTGAAGAGCATCTTAATAATAAATTGTGCAGATCTATCCAGGTTGAGGAGGTAATTTACTTTGTCCTTAAGCTTTTGTAATGTTGCATCAAAGTCCAGCATAAGATTATCACAATGAGTGTGATTATTCCCATAAATGTTATAATTTTTCTGTATGTATCTTCAGAAAAACAAGTTCAATTAAGTGAAAAAAAAAAAAGAAAAAGAAAAATCTTTTCTTTATAAATTCTTGTGTAAAATCCACAGCCCCAGTGCTAAATGAAATTCTACTGGTTTCAGCTATAATCTACTTGGATCTTTGTCGTCGAATCTCGTACTTTTACTTGTGTTTCTTAGCTGAGTTTAGGAAATCGGTGTCTATTTGTGGTGGAACTGATGCAAGCTTCTTTTTCAACATGATTTTAAACTGTAAATTGTTCATGTTGAAGCAGTCAAAGAGTAGATTTGGCAGTCCACCTACCGTGTCTCGTGTTTATTTTTAGTATTGGCCATGTAAACATAAAATACAACGCAGATGATCATTATATTTGTATTAAAACACAGAATAATACCAACTGTAATCTGATCGTTATCGTATTACAATCTTACGACTATAATAATTAATTTTATCAGTATTGTTGTTTTAAGTTTACGAAGTCAATCTAATCGCAATTGCTTTTCCCATGCGTTTTTTTTCCTCCTTTGTACGATTCATTTGCTTGTCTCTGGCGTGTATATCATTATAATTTCCAGGAAGTTGGAACAGTGAAAAATTGAGGTCATAATGTAGATCATATTGCCATGGAGATCTGTATGATACTTTTAAGTTGGTGGCTATACCCTTGTGAAGTTTGTAATAATAATAATGATAAAAAGAAAAACCTCTAATAGCCATTTGGTCGAATATCGATTCAATGAAACCACAAACTGAAATAAAATAGCCATAGCCATTGATCTAACAGAACATGTCATTGCTATTGTTAATAACTATGACTTACGACACGTCAGACGACATTTTCTCTAAAAATTAAATCAATGGCTGTGGAAAAATAAGCAATGTTGGATGCTTAAAGTCTTTTTAAGTCAATTCTATATTCAAATTGTCTAATAACTCTTTGTTTTGATTACTTCCATTTCCTTTCGTATTCATTTGAGCTAACCTGAGCTGAGGCAATCAATCCTATCCATCGATATACTACATCATTTGCCTCATCATGCTTGGCTTTCTTGTTTCACTAAGCAGTACTTACTTGTAGAGAAGTGCCACAATAAAATGTTCAAATGTGGGAATCTCTTTGCTGGATATCCTTTCTTTGGAGGTGAGCGAGAAGAGTGTTGTGGACGTCCTGGTCTCGAGCTGCGCTGTGACTGTTATACTAAGACTACTACAATTAATATTGGTGATGTTGAATATCTGGTGCTGGACATCGATCAGGATCGTCCGATTCTAAGGGTTGCGATACTAGGAAAGGATACTACCTGTTTGCTGCTGGTCCTGGCTACACAAATGTTACTCTGTTTTTTGATTGCCGATCTTCCATCTTATCCAGTCTTCGACTCTTCCCTTCCATTGTAGATTCAATTTACGAGAATGTTTCCATAACGATAGGAAATATCCGTCCAGAGGGATGTTCAGATAATGTAACTATTCCAATTCTTCAAACATACTCGGAAGGATTACGCAATTCTTCCATGGTTTTGGAAGATGCCTTGAGAACATGATTCAAGGAACAATGGAAGGAGGATATCCAACAAGCATGTCAGAAATGCAATGGTTCAGGTGGAGCCCGTGGTTTTAACATGTTGACGAACCAAACAATTTGCTAGTGTCCATTTGGATTTGAGAATTAGGAGGAAGCCAAAGAATGCCATCGCCTCGATCCCTCACCACCCTAACATCTGCTGGAACCGATAACCAAGGTTATATACCTTCCATTTGCCAAGCATGTTAAACTTTATATTTCTTAAAAATGATAATAGAGGTACACATAATTTAGTATCTCACTTTGAATTATCATAGATATAAATGAACATAAGAAAATCAACAGAACGATATGATTGTGAAATCTCTTATATGTTGTTATGGGATTTTCTATGACATAGACTGTGATTATCTACCAAGAGTGATTATTGGCTTTTAACTTAGATTTAATTATTAATCATGTTTGTGAAATGGAAAGGCGCATAAACCTAGTAAATTTATCTGCCTAAAGGGATAAACTTATTTTTAATTGAAAACATATAAGTTATAATATCTTTTCTAAATACTAAGCTTTCCCAAGACAAATTACTGATAAAGCACTTTGGCTATTGCTTATAAGACTAATTAATATATTGAATTAATGAGAGTTTTATCTGTTTTGATTATTGATTAACATATTTGTCATAATAATTTAACGTAAGCCGTCAAGTGATAAGTTCTTGGATGTTAGTCACTACTTCCTTTTACCCATCACATCTTGGGATTTGCTTTTGATGTTTGTATCTTATGACAGCCAAGCTTACATGACAAATATGTCATTTTAAATGTTTTTCTTGAAATATAATTTGATAAAATATTTATTTTGGATAGAGATGATAATAGATCGAATATTTTTTTTAAAGATTTGAATTTGTATAATTATTATAAAATTAAAATTTATTTATTATTCACATTAAATCTGATTATTACTATTTGAATTTAAATTAAATAATATTATCATTCGAATATCTGAATTCGCTAAGTATTCGATTTTTTTTTTAATAGGTGCTTCATTACTTTATCTTCAACAAGGTTCGAGAGCTACTAAAGAAAGGAAGTCAAAGGAAAATCAAAACTAAATATTTGAATTCAATAAGTTAAAAATTTTTTAAATATAAATCAAAAACCAATTTAAATGTATACGATATAATCAATTAAAATTTATAAATAATTTATTATTATATTTTATTTTGAAAAGCATTTTTAAATTATTATCAAATTTCATTGCACTTTTTATAATTATATTTTAGCAACAATTTATTTTAAAATTCTAGATTAGTTTACATGGTAAAGTCTTTAGTAATTAACCTTGCAAGCCAAGCTTTGACTTTCTCCATTAGTATAAATTTTTGTACATTACAATCCAAATCAGTTATTTGTATAAGTAATGCGTATTTAGATAATAAATATCCAAAAGTTCACATCTGTATTCACTCCAAATCCATTATAAATCGAATAATTATAGATATTTAAATCCGCACTATCCAAACTCTCAGTTAAGATAACTTATTTAATTTTATC
Organism: Adansonia grandidieri; assembly: GCA_038382065.1. Classification (NCBI taxonomy): domain Eukaryota; kingdom Viridiplantae; phylum Streptophyta; class Magnoliopsida; order Malvales; family Malvaceae; genus Adansonia; species Adansonia grandidieri. The sequence goes on from JBBYHK010000004.1 coordinate 13,283,709, forward strand.
TTAGTTAAAAATTATCGATGCTAGTAGTTAATAGTTTTTAAGGACAGATTGTTGTCATTAATCAACATTTTATTTTCAAAGAAATTGAAAAATTTGTTTTGAGGAACTTCCATGTGATAGAGAGAATATCGTAATATATTGATCAGACATGCAAGGGTTTTGAGGTATTATTATTATTTTTTTTCTGAATAAGTGAATTATTTGTTCTATCTTTATTTGGTTAATTTCTTCTTCAATAATCTTCCCCGATTTTTGTCTTGTTTTTTACTATTTATTTTCATTTCTAAAAAAAACTGAGTTAGAAGAATTTTTTGGTTCCTCTTATGTCTCTTTTTTTTTTTCTTTTTTTTTTTTTTTTTTTTTTAAGTTCTGTAAAGAAGAATAGTGTAAAAATTTTGACCTTCTTTTCATTTTAGTGAAAAAAAAAGAAAAAAAACCTATCACTTCTAAGGGAATAGAAATCATTTGAAAGTTTTCTTACATATGTATCCTAAAGTTTTTATTATTATTTTTCTTAGTTATCGTCTATGGGAGTTTCATAGACTATTGGTTTGATTCTTGTTTAGACCTATCAATTGGGCAGGTTGGGTCGGGTTATTTCAAGTTAGACTCTTTCGAGTTTTTAAAATTTTGGGTCATTTTTAGATTCGAGTAGTTTTAGTTTTCAGTCACTTCGGCTTTAAGTCATTTCGGGCTCAGATTATTTCGAGTTCGGGTCATTTCGATTTTAGATCATTTCAGGTTTAGGTAAATCAGGTTTAACACTTGCGCTAATCGATTTTAAGTCAATTAGGTTTAACACTCGGTTTATCAGGTCTAATCATTTTAGGTTTGGGTCATTTTGAATTAATTGTTCGGACCAATTTAAGTTAAGTTATTTCGAGTTCAACTCATTTGGAGTTTGGGTCAATTCGAGTTAAGTTCATTCTAAATTTGAGTCATTTCGAGATTGGTCATTTTAGGGTTTGGGTTAGTTAGTTTCAAGTTATTGTTATCAAATCGAGTTGGGTCAAGTTTGGGTTCAGAAAGGTTGATTAAGTTTTTTGGGCTTAGGTCAGAATTAATATGTCTAATACTAATTGTGTTCAAATACATGCTCACAAGATAAAATTAGACAAGTTTATGTAATGATATAGTTAAATTTTAAACAATAATATATTTTGTTTCATATTAAACTACATTGATCTAATTTATTCCCATACACTCTACTGGAAATGTTTTAAATTTTTTATTTCCATTCTTTCAAATGAAGCTCAGGGTGAATTGATTAGAGAAGGTCCACATATTCATTATCCATATATCTTGTATATCTTTAACCTTTATTATAAATTTGTTGTTGTTACCTAAAATTATATCCTCTTTGATTAGATAAAATTCACATTGTAATTTAATGTATGTTAGTCACTTTAAGTTATCACATCTTGGGATTTGCTTTTGATACTTGTGTCTTATGACTGCCAAGCTAGTTATCTCCCACATAAGAAATATTTAGACCTATTATGATATGTCATTTTAAATGTTTTAAAATACAATTGATATTTATTGAAATACAATTTGATAAAATATTCATTTTGATTGCCTAAAATATCAATTAAGATACTGATTTGATTTTATCTTAGTTAAAATTATCAAACCTAGTAGTTACTAGCTTGAGGAATTAATTTTATTCAAGTGAATGATCTAC
>JBBYHK010000004.1:13321822-13333689 GCA_038382065.1 Adansonia grandidieri
CCTATTTGGGTTTTCGTTTGATTTTTGTTTTATTCTTTTTTTTTTTTTTTCTTTTTTTTTTTTTTTTGTTTTTTGTTTTTTTTAAGCATAATATTTCTTTACACTATCTGCATTGACCGGGTTGGGCAAGACATCTCCATCCATTTCGGCAAGAATTAATGTGCCTCCTGAGAATACCCTGTGAACCATACAGGGCCCTTCCTAATTGGATACCTATTTGCCTTATGGATCCTTTTGTATCGAGAAGATTTTCTTTAGCACCAGTTTTCCTTTATGAAACTGTCTTGGATGAAACTTCTTATCATGGGCCTTCATCATCCATTTCTGGTACATTTGCCCATGCTGGATATCTTTTAACCTCTTTTCTTCAATAAAGTTCAGTTATTCGATCTCATGCCCATTCAGCTTCTTCCAATTTGGTTGCCATTAATATTCAAAGTGATGGCATCTCGCTTTCAATTAGTAGTACTACCTCCGTGCCATACACCAATGAGTGGGGTATTGCCCCAGTTGAGGTCCGTACTGAGGTTTGATAAACAAGGAGAGCGAACAAAAGCTTTTTGTGCCAATCTTTATAAGTCTTCACCATTTTTCCTATAATCTCCTTAATATTTTTGTTGGCAGCTTCTACGGCCCCATTCATCTTAGGACGATATGTGACCAAATTGTGATGAGAGATTTTGAGCTGGGTATAAACCTCCGTCATCAGTTTATTATTCAAGTTAGAGGCATTATTTGTTATAATTCTTTCAAGGACCCTGAATCTACAAATATATTGGCCTTTAGAAATTTAATCTCAACCAATCTTGTGACGTTTGCAAAAGAAGCGGCTTCCACCCATTTGGTGAAATAATCAATGGCCACCAAGCTGAAACGATTCTGGTTCAATGTTGCAGGAGTAATGGGTCCGATGACATCCATACCCCATATAAAAAAGGCCATGGCACGGTCATTACATGTAACAGTGATGTGGGACATAAATCTTGTCGGTATAGATTTGACACTTATGGCACTTTCGGGCGTACTTGATACAATCACTCTCCATAGTTGTCCAAAGTAGCCCAATCTCATGATTTTTTTTTTGCCATCTTGTGTCCTTTGGCATGAATCCTACAAGCCCCTTCATGAAATTCTTTTATTATTTTCTTTGCATTTCTTTGTGTTCGAAGCATCGACACACTTTAACAATGTTTAGTCGAAACTTTTCTTATACAAAATCTCTCTATCCAGGACAAAATTTAGTGCCGGCCTTCTTAAGGTTCTCTTATCAGCTTCTAAGGCATTTGGTGGATATACTTTATCCTTCAAATAATTTCTGATATCGTGATACCATGGAAGGCTATTTGCTTTAATCTCAATGATATGGTAGTATGCAAGAAATTCATAAATACTCATATCAATAGGTGTTACCTACTGCCCTTTGTTTACTTAGAACATCAAAACCAAGGTGGCTAGAGCATCCACCATTTGATTGTCATCACGGAACAAATGAATAAAGTCTACTTCAAATTCTTTTAGTAATTCTAGAATCAATTTTTTATATTGCTACAACTTTGGGTCTCGTGTTTTCCATTCTCCACGCGTTGGTAAATTACCAAGGCTAAATCTTCGTAGACTTTCAATACTTAGGCCTTCTTTTCTAATGCTACTCGAAGCCCTATAATACATGCTTCATATTTCACCACATTATTGGTGCAATCAAAAATTATCCGGGCTATAAAAGGGTAATAATCCCCTTTTCGAGATATTAAAATTGCGCTGATTCCATGCCCCAATGCATTTGTTGCTCCATCAAAATACATTTTCCATGTAAGTCCTTTTGATGACTCTTTTTCTTCTCGAACCATAATATTCATCAAGTCCTCATCAAGGAATTTGAAATCCAATGGCTATTAATCATCAAGCACCCGACTTGCTAAGAATTCAACAATGGTACTCCTTTTGATTGCCTTTTGGCTTACATAAATGATATCATATTCAGACAACAGAACTTGCCACCTAGCTATCCTTATTGATAAAGCTGGCACTTCAAATAGATATTTGATTGGGTCCATTTTGGTGATCAGCCATGTAACATGATACAACATGTACTGTCGGAGCCTTTTCGCTGTCCAGACTAGAGCACAACATATCTTCTTTATATAGGAATAATTTACCTCGTAATCCAAAAATTTTTTTTACTGAGGTAATAGATTACCCACTCCTTCTTTCTAGTCTCATCATGCTGCCCAACACACAGCCCATGGATCTTTCGAACATTGACAAATACAGGATCAAAGGTCATCTCCAGAGCAGGCAGTACCAATATCGATGAATTAGAGAGAATTGCTTAACTTTTTTGAGAGCATTTTGGCATTCACTATCCTACTCACCAAGATTTTGTTTTCACAAAAGCCAAAAAAATCGAATCACACTTATCCATAAGTTTAGATATGAATCTAGCGATGTACTTCTATCTCCCTAAGAAACTTCTCACTTCTTTTGGCATATGTGGGGATGGCAACTTTTGTATAGCTTTAATCTTATCCGAATCAATCTTAATTCCTCTTTCACTTATGACAAAATCCAACAATTTTCCAAACCTGGCTCCGAATGTATATTTCACCGGGTCCAGCTTTAACTAATATTTTCTTAACCTTTCAAACAATTTTCATAGGTTCGCTACATGACTTTCTTCTTGAGGGGACTTAGCAATCGTGTCATCAACGTACACTTTAATTTCCTTATACATCATGTCGTGGAATAGGGTGACCATTGCCCTTTGGTAAGTTGCTCCCTTATTCTTCAACCCAAATGGCATTACTTTGTAACAAAATATTCCCCACATGGTGACAAACCTGGTCTTCTCCATATCTTCCAAAGACATTTTAATTTGGTTATAACCTGAAATCCATCCATGAAGGAAAATAAATAGTTATTTGCAGTATTATCAACCAAGGTGTCTATATGAGGGAAGGGGAAGTTGTTTTTTAGGCTTGCTTGATTGAGGTCTCGATAATCTACACATATTCTAACTCTTCTATCTTTCTTGGGAACTGGGATAATGTTTGCAACCTATTCTAGATATTTTGCCACCTTTAGAAATCCAAATTCAAACTGCTTCTTAACCTCTTCTTTTATCTTCAAAAGTATCTCTAGTTTCATTCTCCTTAGCTTCTGTTGAACCGGTTTGCATTTCAACTTCAAGGGCAATTTATGAACCATAATCTCTGTATCCAATCCTAGCATGTCTTGATAAGACCATGCAAAGATGTCTCAGAATTCTTGCAGTAGATTTATTAGATCTTTTCGGGTGAAAGCCTTTATGGCACTTCCTACTATGATTTTCTTCTTATCATTTTCATCATTCCTAAAATTGATAATCCTAATGGGCTTTTCATGGGGTATTATGCGCTCATCTTAGAAGATCAATTATTTTTAACGAATCAAGAGGCTAGATATGATCATCGACATCTTCTTCAAGATCGACCTCGTTTGAGCAAATAGTCTATTCAAAATTAACCTCTGAATCCTAATCGGATTCATCTGTTTCTCTGTAAAAGCAAAAGCAAGGAAGAAATGGGCAAAAGAATATGGGATATGAATGGGGTATGGATGCAAAAAAAGGAAAAGAGATGTTGAAATAAGAAATCATAAAAGAAACAGATGTAAGAAAGAAATAGAGCCAAGAAAGATTATATGAGGAAAGATTATGTGCATTTCATTTTTATTGATGATAAATTAACATTAAAGATTTGTAGATGACATAGTTCATTTCTTAGTTCTTACTTTGGGATTGACCTAGACACTATGCTTTTCTCAGCACATGTCCATTTCCTTAAAATATATCTAGGTGGCATGGGTGAATCCCACGATCCTCAGTGAACTCTTCATCATTTCTTCCAATGGCAGCCACATGATGCTCTTCGAAGGCTTCATTATCACCAAAACAACATTGCTGGTTTTTTTATCTCCATTTCCTGGATTGACTCCTCTATAGCAAAAAATTTCCTCCAACGAAGGGTAAGGAGTGGTGACCCCGCCATTATACTTCCACGGCACCTGTTTGCTATCTTGATAAGGAAACAGTGTTGGTGCCCTAATAATCAGTCTTGAGGCAATATCCACCTTTAGAGGCATGGTTTGGTTGCAACGAATGATGAGAGGGCGGCCAACACTGTATAGGGGTTGTGATGATCCTTCCCCCACTATATTGACTGATTTTTTCACTTTCGCCTCAGTCTATTCTAAAAACTTGATCTCACCATTATTCATCATCCCTTGAATCAATGCTAAAAAATTTGGGCAACTCTGCAAAGTATGCCCCAAAGTTAGTGATACTTACAGAAATTAACATCATCGTCAGATTATCCTTTAATGCTTTCCTGATTTTGGCTAAGGATTCTGGCTTTGGTCAGAACCATCCATATCTAAGGGTGTTTTGACCTCTTCCATACTCAACTTCCTCCATTGCCTATTTTCAATGCTGATGACATTGATTCTGGGTTCAAAATGATCTAGCAAACGGTTTGCTGCCCCATTGGGAGCTAGCGTGTTATCAAACTTAAAGGCACCTCTATTAAGAAGGCTTTAAACTTTGTGCTTAAAGGGTTGGCAATTTTCAATCGAGTGACCTGGTATTGCATGGTATTCACAGTGTAGGTTTAGGTTAAAACAGCTAGGATAATTACCTTCATACAGTTTGGCAAAAATTGGCATTACTAGCCTTGCTTTTGAAAGTATATCGAATATTTCCTTATACGAATAAGAAAAAGGGTCAAAATGGGGTCTGGTTTGATTGGTTCTTTGGGGTTGTGTATTGGTGTTGGGTCTTAGCTGGTTTAAGGGAATTGGGTTTGGAATGATAGCTTGGACGATTGTTGAAATGGGTGCTAGAGGTGTGTTGTATGAATAAGTATTTTGGGGCATTTGTCTTAGATTTTGATAATAGGGGTAAGGTCCTGGGCAATATGGCTGGCTCACATAACCAACTAATGGTGTTTCATTATTTTTCTTTGTTAGTCCTAACTTTTTTGCACTAGAGGACTTTCCTGATGTAAGCTGGTCAAACGATCTGGAGCCCACTCAGCCATGTGCTTGTACTGGTGGAGAAAAGCACTTGCCAAGTCGACCTAGCATTTAAGTTGGGTACGATTCAAATAATTGTACCATCTCAAAGCTGATCTTAATAGGCTTTCTTGAAAACAGTGGATTAGGAGTTTATCATCTTGTGAGTAACCCATCATTTTTTTTGTGAATATTTTGATGTGTGCCACGGGGATGTAGTGCCTTTATACTTCTCAAACTCTGGCATCTTAAATTTTGAGAGGAGAACAAGGTCTGGGACTAAGCTGAGGTCTTTGATGTCCATACTGCTATATAATTCGGCACCCTCTATGGCTTTTAACCTTCTTTCAAGGAGTAGTAGTTTTGCCTCTTCCTTTTCTTTTTCGGCCTCAACTACTTCTTTGGCCTTTCGTTTAATCTTCTCTTCTTCATCGATGCCTAGTCCCATATATTCCTCTTGGACGGGAATAGCTAGCATAATCATTTCTTGAGGTATGGCCTTAGGGTTTATGACGATGACGGGTGAAGGAGTGGCTGTCGGGGCTCTATGTTGTACATTCTAGGCATTGGCCGATGGTGGATTGGAGTCTAATTCTTCAACTAGTGCCCTCCCGAATCCTCCAATGGGAGCATCAATATTTGCTTCTTGCACGGGGCGAGTTAACCCCCTAGCTAGTAGTAGTTCCATCATCTGTGTGATTTGAGCTCGAAGTTCATCCTGCCTTTTCAATATGGCTCTTGAGTGTGCTTGTGGCTTTCCTCGAGCCGTTCCAATCTTGCGATATGGTCTTTAGCCATTCTCCTTGCTCTTGCTCTGGTGTAGTAACTATGTGTGGGTATTGACGATGTTGATTGGTCTCGATTCGCAATGGTTAAACCTTATGTGAATTCCAAAATTCTTTGGAGTTAAGAATTATTAATAGATTAATAATTATATGTGTATGTATATGTATGCATGAGTAATAGGGGCATTTGCTTTACTACAAGACTTCAAAATCCATAATTTCTATTGATTTTAGAAGGGAATTACATATCAGTTATCATGTTAGAATTATCAATTCGCCATAAAATCGAACAAAAATTAGCTGGATCTAAGATCAGGCCTAAAGCAAACACCCATGATGCAAATGAATGATGCACAAGAAGGACAAGAAAAGAAAAAAAAAAGTAAACAAGTTAGTATCCATGAAATAAATATTCCAGATAATAAAACATAGCAATAAATAATATCACAAAGATGTAATTGAAATAAAGCAGGCGAATAAAAAAAGAAAAAGGTACACATATCCTTTCATATGTCCCTAACCTCGGTGACACCTATAGTAAGGGTATGGTACTAACTGGGGAGCTATTAAGGCTCACTATAAGAGGTTTGGGTTAGACCTCTAAATCGGTTCTCGAACTGCCCCTAGTCCAGAACAGACTAATATGGTACCTTTTCCTTATCCATCACAGATTTATGTCGAAAAAGGTTGATTTCAAGTGGGAGTATCTTCCATGCCTGTAACGAAGCTAACACCTCGGGCAAGCATAGAAATCTCCACCCAGTAGGTTTTTCACTAGCCCAAACAGAGGCTAACACCTTAGAAGGCAGAGCTACTTCACCTCCTCCTAAATTATTAGGTACTTATGTCCCTCTTGCATTAGATAGAAGAGAAACTATTGCCGATGTGCACAGTGTGTACGAAGGGATAAGCATACCTTTTTTTAAAATAAAGAGAAAATACACAAACATTGACTTAAAAATAAAATAAGTCATAAAAAAAATTTTCCAAAATGGGAATTAAAGCTAAATACCAATTAAAACCGGATTAATTAAAATTTAATTAACACATGATCAATTTTAGGCCTAACTCTCTAAAAAATTAGGTCCCCATAGGAGTCGCCAAGCTGTCATAACGAGTCCTAGATACAAATCCTAACCAAGCCTGACTTCAATGGCCTTCGCTCCTATACTTGTTAAATTTATCACTACTTTATATTCTCTTATTTCTATAGGCCATATCATTATTGACATTTTCTTATTTCTGGGGACTAGGTGGTCAACATGAATCACTCACTCGACTTAACTTTAAATAGTCATTATGAAATGACTATTTTTTGGAGTCGCCACCAATCTATTTTGGCCAGGTGAGATTGGTCACCTGTCAGAATTAATGCTTTAAGGGTTACAAAACCCTAAAGATAAATTTCATGGTCTACGAAGCACCAGAGATCGTTTTTAAGGGTTTGGGAGTTGGTTACAGCCACAGGTAAGGATCGACCCTCTCGTGGTGCCCAAAATTGGTACCTTATCGATCATGGTTAATTTAAACTTTAATTTTTATCCAGCTTTAATATGTGGTATTTAATTACAATTCCTATATTGTTAAAATAAGATTTTATTATTCCATGAGAGAAAATTGAGGTTTTGCATTTTAAAAATCGAAACGTCTTACGCACCCTCCACTGAAAAACCAATGGGACATGAAAGTTTTCATTATTCCCTTTTATACCCCAACAGAGAACCAAAGGGACATAAAAGGTTCTAAAAAAACCAAAATAGTTTTCACATCCTACTGGAGTACCTAGCAGAATGTGAAAGGTTTTTATTTGTATAAAATTCCCGATTTCCATTTTGAAAAGGGCACCTCGTCACTAGAATGATCCGTATAACCCCTATCATATATGGGTGGCAGGAATTTCACGCATCACTCTAACTTCAAGATATTGCTTTTATTTTTCAAAGACATACGAATTTTATTTGAAACAAAAATAAAGGACCTGTGACTCGGTCTAGACATTGAAATACTAATTCGAATCTAAGGACTAAAAGATAAAAGAAAAATGAACCTATCTTTAAAGTATACCTTTGGCATAGAAACACCCGATGGTTACTTAAGACTAGGTTTTAAGAACAATTAAAATATCCCTAAGGCTTACCATCGACACTAAGTCACTCGGTAACTACTTAGGATTTGGTTCTAAGGAAAATTAAAATATTCCTAAGGATTACCATCGACACTAAGGCACCCGATAACTACTCAGGATTAGGTTTTAAGGAAAATTAAAATATTCCTAAGGCTTACCATCGACTTTACGGCACCCGGTAACTATTTAAGATTGGGTCTAAGGAAAATTAAAATATTCCAAAGGCTTACCCTCGACACTAAGGCACCCGGTAAGAAAAATTATAAAACTACCCTTGGGCTATACCTTCAACGTGAAACTATCCCGGTACCCCTAATGGAGTCAAAAATGACCTTCAAAGGCTAAAGGAACCTTAAACCTTCACCTTTGGCATAAAAGCATCTTGATGGAGAAAATTACAAAAATGCCCTTTGGTATACCTTCGACATGAAAGTATCCCGGTACCCCTCATGGACTCAAAAATCTTAAAAGACTAATGGAACCTTAAACTTTCACCTTTGGGATAAAAGCATCCTGGTGAGAAAAATTACAAAAATGCTTCTTGGGTATACCTTCGACATAAAAGTATCCTGGTACCACTAATGGACTCAAAAATAACCTTAAAAGGCTAAAGGAACCTTAAACTTTCACCATTGGCATAAAAGCATCCCGGTGAGAAAAATTATTAAAATACCCCTAGGGTATACCTTCGACATGAAAGTATCCCAGTACCCCTGATGGACTCAAAAATAACCTTAAAAGGCTAAAGGAACCTTTAACTTTTACCATTGGCATAAAAGCATCCTGATGAGAAAAATTACGAAAATTCCCCTAGGGTATACTTTCGACATGAGAGTATCCTGATACCCTTAATGGACTCAAAAATAACCTTAAAAGGCTAAAGGAACCTTAAACTTTCACCATTGGCGTAAAAGCATCCTGGTAAGGAAAGTTACGAAAATGCCCCTAGGATATACCTTGTACATAAAAGTATCCCGATACCCCTAATGGACTTGAAAGGACAAGTAATGATGATTCTTACTTTAAATGGGTAATTTAGATTACAAAAATGACCTAAAGTATGAAAATTGCTAATGGGTCCCTAAATTTTCAAAAATTGCATTTTGTACCTTAACAGAGAACCAAAAGAATACGAAAGGTTTTATATTTTTAGCACCTCACCGGAGGACCAATTGGATGCTAAAAATATTTAAAATAATCTAAATGGATGATCTCATGCTAAAGAAAACCTCTTGTCCTAAAAATGCTAAATTTCCCTAAATGTCTGTAAACTTTCTCAATTTTACACTTAGGTACCTAAGTAAAAAATAACCTAAATTATCACAAAATATAATTAATTAGGTAAAAATCAGCATGTAAATCATGAAGAACATCCACAAGAAGGTTCAGTCAAACACCTTTGACCAGAAAACAAAAATTTTTCATTATTTGCAAACTAGCCCTAAACTTTGAGAAATTACAAAACACCCCCTAAAGTGTGAAAAATACCTAAAGCATGATATGAAATACCCAACATCAGTTTCCAAGTTATCCATGTAGCTTTTGGTCAAATCCTTTGACCATAAAACAAAGAAATTTCTATCATTTGCAAACTAGTCCCTAAACTTTTAGACATTTGCAATTTAGTCCTTAATCAACCAAAACCATCATGAAAACACATCATTAAGGCATGAAATCAGCTTGGAATCAGCAGTAAAACATAGCAAAATTACTCATTAAGATTTGACCAAACATATAGGTCTAAACAAATTTTTTTATTTTTTATTTTTTTAAGGAGTAACCCTTAAACTTTTTATATTTACAAAATAACCCCAAAAACACATATACAAGCATGAATTTCGGCCAACATCTAAACAATCTACCAATCAACTTTTCTAAACTCAATAATCACATATGCATAATTTATTTAACACAATTTAGCACCATTATATGATAAAATTACATATATAATTATAAAAACATGTGATTTCACCATAATAACAAGAAAGCACTAAAAGAAATAAAATATATATGGACATATATATGACAAACACAACACCAAAACCAACATTATATTAACATAAGCATGATCTATGAAGAAAAATAATTTACTAACAAGAAGTAAAAAATAAAATAAAGTAAAATAAAATTAAGGAAATTAGTTCATGGCCATTATGCTTAGTCTTTCAACATGGAAAAAAAATCCATGCACTTAAGCACATTTTTGGCTCACCAAAGAGAAGAAAAATGTATCAAACAAAAAAAAAAAAACCAAAGATTTAAGGGGAGATTTGCCTTAACAAAGCTTTGAAATTTTTTTTTTCAAATATTTTCTTTTTCTTTTTTTTCTTCAACTCTTATTTTTTTCCAAAACTAAAAAAAAATAATAATAATAAAAAAACCTTGAAGAAAACATCCTCCCCCATTTTCATGGATTTTTTTTTTGTTAAGTTTACTTGTTAGCTTAGAAATAATAAATGTTGTGTTATAAGCCTATACGCTTGTCATTTTAGAGAAATTTCATGCAAGACATCATTGATTTCTAGAGATATTTTGAGTGATATTTGTATATAATATGTAAAATTATACCATAAATATTAATTAAAAGATCAAATTGTAAAAGTTAAAAATTATTTTTTTTAATAAAATTTCAAATGATCAATTTAATTCAATTTAATACTAAAAATAATGTTTTATGTACAAAAGAAAATTTAAAATAGCAAACTCGTAAAATTTTACGATAAAAACCCTTACCAGGGAAAAATTGTTATGTGTAAAAAAATACAAAACTCATAAAATAAATTGATTTTTTACAAACTGAATTAATATGGATTAAAAATAATATTTAAAGAATTTTAAAATTATGAACTCTGAAAAATCTTACTGAAGAAATTTACAAAGTAGAAACTTTGTATTTCAATAATAGGAAAAATTTTAAAACTCATAAAATAATTGAATTTTTCAAAACTGATTTAGTACAAATTAAGGAATAATGTTTTAAGAATTTTAGAAATTATAAACCCAAAAAAATTCTCCCAAAAAATTTACCGAATAGAAAATTTCATATTTTTAAAAATAAAAACTAAAAGAAATTATGAAAGAAAAATGCAAAACTGATAAAAATAAAATGAATTTTCCTAAACTGATTTAATGTGAATCAAACAATAATATTGGATGAATTTTGATGTTTGAAACTCGAGAGGATTCCACCGAAAATTTTACAAGTAAAGAATAACTCGTATTTCAATACCAAGGAAAATTACAGAATTTCATTAACACTGAAGTAAAATAAATTCAAGACCACATATTATTCAAAACATTAATTTCTAAAGTGAAGAAAATGAATTTGTAAAATTTTTAGAAATAGATTAACAAGAACCAAAAGTAAAATTTACGAGCACGATACTCATAAGACTACAAAATTCAAAATTAATTTATAAAATTTACAGTTTGACAGTTCATAGTAAAAAATGCCAATACATATTTTTCTTTGAATATTTATGATTTTTCAGGGTGAGAATTGGCATAAGACCACACCAGTGTCAGTAAAAATATCCGACCACCAATTTCATGAGTTTTTCAGAAAAATCTCAGAAAATTTCTAAAAATAGAAAAATTGACTATGAGATCATACGCAAAGGTAATTTCAAACTTTGTCAAGAACTTGTTCAAAACAAAAATTTTTCCTTTGCAGATTCGTCCTTTTTACTCGAGAAAATAGATTTTTTCATCATGTGTATATACAGTTATTTACATATAACTGATTAAAATTACAACAATATGAAACCTCTCTGGTGGAAGTTGACCTCCATTAGAGTGGCCACTACATTTTTATTTTTGGATATTTGGAGACAGCCCAGACGAATTTTGGTGTTTACATCAAATAATTATAAAAATTAAATAAATAAATTGGAAACAAAATTTAGCTAGTA
>JBBYHK010000004.1:13335533-13348211 GCA_038382065.1 Adansonia grandidieri
CAGGTGTTGCCATGAATTCCGAAGAAAGATACTACTCAGCCAGCTACATTCTCTGCCGAAGGAAAAGCATCAAGTCGGAAAATTAGTGATGTCGAACGAAAGCTCGAAGAATTAGACAAAAGGAAAATGATATTAGAAGGACAATCGAAGGCACAAACACAAGAACTGGACGGTGTGATAATAGAAATAAAGACAACAGCTGACCGATTAGACACACTGGTGGCGGATCAATTCATGCAAAAAAATCAAGTACCTAATTGAGCCTTTAGCTAAAGTGACGGGCCGGCACTCCCGCTTGGGCTAGCGCTTCCATGAGGTCCGGTGGATGGTGTCGGGCACAGTCCATCGCGGGGCCGGTAAACTAGCTCTCAGCGCCCGTCAAGATATTGGCCTTAAATAATTCGGCGCAATAGCATCTAGAATATTGTGATCCAATTCGTGTAAATGATATGTTTCGATTATAAAATCAATAAATTGATTAATTATTAAATAGATATAATTATTAATTTTATTCGTAAAATTTAAAAATTTAATTTTCGATTCATAAAAAATAATAAGTTCTTAATTTAATTTTTTTTAAAAGTTTTACTTTATATAATAAGAATAAATTTTATTCAATTATGATATATAGTACTATTTATTTCGTAAATTTTATATTATCTTAATAAATACTACCACTACAAAATAAGTAAGTGATTCTTAATTTCTTTTTATTTTAAATTTAATAAAATTGGGATAAATGTCATCCTTAATTTTGAGAATGATTTGTGAATATTTATTTCAAACTTTTTCAAAGGCATGATTTTAAAAGATAATTATTAAAGATGATTTTTCTTTCTAAAACTTTCAAGAATAATTTTTTATCTTTTTGAAATAATTATTAATTATTTTCAATTTCTTTAAATTTTGTTGTTTATTATACGACTTTTAAATCTATACTTGCAAGGTGATTGAGTTGGGAATTACAAACTTGGCTCGACGACTCTTTGTAAGAAGATCAGCTCTATATTAATAAATATTGTAGAAAAACCTACCTAAGGTTTTTTTTTTTCGAGTTGAATTTATTTTGTGTTAAGAACTCATAAAGCATGAATTGGTTGCATAGAACAATAAAAAATCAAGCAACAAACAACGTCTTCATCTAATGGTTAGGAGTGCACTAAAGTTAACATATAAGCTTAAGTTTAATTCCAAACATCTCTTATCCCACATCTAATTTATCCAAAAAAAAATTTAAGCAAAAGGTTATTAAAAGTATTTGCCACATGAAATGTTTTGAGTATAAGGTCAAATTTCAAACACATCTTTCAAGCTCTCAAATTACAATTGTAACAATCTTCTCCTTTTAACTTTAAATAAATGACATATGAATGATATAACTTATCAGTATCTTTTAATAAGTTTTAGTGCTCTAAATTGATCTAGTGTTTTCTTTTTTGATTGATGATTTTAATTTTATTAGAATCATATACTTTAATCTTTATTTTTATTTTAAGTTTAGAATTATTTGTAAATCCTTTTATAGAAAAAGGATGGTGTCAAAAATGGCATGTTATTTTGATGAAAAAATTATATTAGCAAAGTCAACACCTTAATTAGCAAGTTAATGAGAGAAATTTAACATTATTAAAAACTAGACTGAAATTAAAAAAAATCAAAAAATACGAAGATTCAATTTATGTAGCAATTATTGTAGAAAGATTAAATACATAATTTTTTATAGTATAGGGATTAAGGTCAACATCGAAATTATGCCACATCATTAGAGTCAAATGCCAAGTCAAAAAAGTCAAAAGTCATGTAAATAAGTTAACAGCAAATTGTAAACTTCATTATTAATGTGATTTAACATCAAAGGTAAAGGGTAGTGGCATCTTGGAGCCTTTGTCTTAAGAATTTGAAATTTATATGTATTTATATATTAAATATAATTAATGTATCTCAAAATAAAATTTATATTTATTTAGGTTTTTTTTAATTTTTGTTTATAACATAATTTTATGGATTAAAATTACAGACAAATATAATTATTAATATTGCACCAAAACAATTTGAAAATTTTTTAATACATTATACATTTATCTTTTAAAATCTCATTAAATAAATATATTATACATTTATCTTTTAATTATTGGTTAAGTGCAAAATATTAATTATAAAAAAAATTTGGTTTTATTTATATTTGACCCCTCCAAAAAAAAATAGCCACCTCCAACCCTATTCAATATAAAAATTAATAAACTTGTGGAACCAAATTCAATTTTAATAACTTATTATAAAAGGATTAAATCCGAAATTTAAATGAGACATGGAGCCAAATTCATAATTTGACCTATATACTATGCCAGTCTTTAATCATTTTTGTGAAAGATACATGAGGGTCAAATTGAAATAAAAAAAAACTTGTGGTAGTAATTATCAATTTTGGTCCAAAGAACGTTTGAGTAATTAACCTTTGATAGATGCTAATTAGAAGGTTATGTTTTACCAAGTAAAATATTTAGATGCTAATAAGCACAACATCAATGGTAAAATGCTTAAATTACTGATCATTAAGAGCATGTGCGACTGGAAAAGAAAAGAAAGGTGAAATCCAATCTGTAATTTATGAACTGTGATGAAATCTTGAAATTTAGTTAGTGTTTTCAAACAAGATAATCCTATCACTCCCAAAATCTCGCCAAAACCAGCGATTTTAGTCGGTCGTATTTAAAATATTATATATATTCATAAAATTTTTATTATATTTAATAATTTATATTATATAAATTTTAATAGTTCGTGTGTATTCATATTGTATTTATATTATCTTTTTATATCATATTTTTTAATTATTTTTTATATCGTATTCGTATGATGTTCAAAATTATAAAGTCTAACTAAGATATTATTACCGGGTCCTCTCTTAATTAAATTGCTCAAATTTGAAAGGTTTAATTACATAAATAACCACTAAATTATATCATTTTTTTCAGTTGAGTACCTAAGAAAAATTTTGACCCAAATATGTACATATATTATAATTCCGTCAAATGCACAAGTATTTTGTATTAATGCTATTAAATAAATACTAACATAACATTTAATATCCAATGATATCATGACACGTGATAAGAAAATGTTATATCTTTATTTAAAAAAAAAAATACCACGTATTATAATCAGATTGAATGTTAAAATTACATCAGCATTTACTTAATGACGCTAGTACAAAGTACCTATATTTTTAACAAAATCATAATACAATTACCTATTTAAGCTAAGATTTTTTCAAGTACGCAATTGAAAAAAGTTGCATAGTATAAGGACTATTTGCTATATTAACCCAATCAAAAATGCAGCTGAAGCGTAGGTGAAATGAAAAGTGAAAGTCATGAAGCCAGTCCCTACCAAAAACGACTATGTTGTTAGAAACTTAGGAAAGCACATTTAGCGGCATATTCATGGAACTATCATTGCCTCAAATCACGCTTGCCCCCCTTTTTATTTGTCAACAACCATCTCTTGACATTTCTTCATTACTTTGACGAAATGATTAATATGTCAAAAGTAAGATTAAGAACACAAATATAGAGTCAAACTAATAAAGCTAAAGTACATGCTTTGGAGTTTGCGTGCGATATAAGAAAACGCTACCCGAATTTTTTATTTTATTTAAAATATTTATGTTTGATAATTATATTTAAAATATATTTAAATATAAATATATTATGATTTTTTAAATGAATCAAAAATTTAAAAAAAATTAAATACAATCATTTCAAGTACATATCTATATCCGAATTCAATATGTCCGTATATTCGAATTAAATATATACTTGCTGGCAGATTTTGGTCCAACCAGACTAAGTCCAAGATTGGAAAAAAAATGTTTTCTAAATCTTTTGTCCTACTGAAGATGCTTTAGGTTTTCCAAGTCATTAGTTTGTGTCTATCGGTGACCAAAGTGGGATTGCTACCATACAGACCGCACCAAGTTGGGATACGATCTAAATATTTTTATATTTTTAATTTAAATTTAAATTAAATTAAATTAAATTAAATTTAAAATTTAAAATTATAATTTAAAAATTAATATAAAAATATAAAAATAATTTTATATTAATATTTATAATTTTTTAATTAAATTTAAATAAAATATAATTTTTAATAATAAATAATAATTTAGATCGAACTAAAATTAATATATATATATTACTAGGCCCATGGACAGGTATATTCCCCAGTCAACACTTCAACAAATCACAGCTCATCTTCTTTCATAAAAGGGAGGTATTTAATGTATCACATAAATTAGTGTAAAATTATACCAAATTTCCCTCCCACTTTCCTGGTTACGATACTTCTACCTTGCTAGTAGCAGCAAAACAAAGCGATGCATATGGAACTTACATTTCTTCTGTAAATCTTTCAAAAACCATAGTTTTTACCTGATGAATTCATTGTTGCTTTTGTTGATTCTCCTTGTATGGGGCCACACTAATCATCTAGCTGCTCTAAATGATGAAGGTCTTGCTCTTCTATCCTTCAAACAGTCCCTGGAAAACGGCACGGAAGGTTATCTGGTCAATTGGAACTCATCAGATGTGAATCCATGCTCATGGCATGGAGTTATATGTAGAAAAGAGAAAGTTATTGCTCTCGTCATTCGAAACATGGGACTGGCTGGTTCTTTGTCTCCTGCACTCGCGAAGCTCTCCTCGATTCGTCATGTTAAACTCGAGAGCAACTTGTTTCATGGAAGCTTACCTATCGGGCTCTTCAATGCAACTAGGCTGAAGAGCTTGGTTCTTTCAGGTAATTCATTATATGGACCTCTCCCACTTGAGGTAGGGAAACTCAAGAACCTACAAGTCTTGGATCTTTCAAATAATTCATTCAATGGCTCGATACCTTCATCAATAGTTCAGTGCAGGAAATTAACAACACTTGTTCTCAGTCAAAACAATTTTACTGGCTCTCTGCCTGATGGACTTGGAAACAGTCTGATTGCCCTTCAGAAGCTCAATCTTTCTTACAACAGATTAAGCAGTTCAATCCCTGGCGACATCGGGAACTTGTCGAATTTGCATGGTGCTCTTGATCTATCTCACAATTTCTTCACTGGTAAGATTCCAGCTAGCCTAGGAAGCCTCTCTGAGAAAGTCTATATTGATCTCAGTTACAATAATCTTAGTGGTCCTATACCGCAGAATGGTGCTTTAGTAAATGCAGGACCGACAGCTTTCATAGGCAACCCTTCGCTTTGTGGATCGCCATTGAAAATTCCATGTCCCTTGGGCAACCCCGATGCAAACTTTCAATCACCAATTCATGACCCATCTTCGAGTTCAGGTGGAAGTTCCATAAACAGTGGGAAAAGCAGTCATTCAATCTCATATCAGGCAATAAAAACGATTGTTGGTGTGACGGTAGGCATCTGCTTCATGGGGTTCTTGTTCTCATATTGGTACAAGAAAGCCTTAGTCTGCAAAGGAGTTCGAAAAGTCACTGGCTATCGTCTCGAAGAGAAACTGATGATCGGGAGGGACATATTATGCTTTGCAAAGAAAGACATTGACACTCTCTCAGAAAATATGGAGCAGTGCAATTTTGTCCCATTGGACATGGAGGTCAACTTCGATCTAGAACAACTTCTTAAAGCATCAGCTTTTCTTCTGGGTAAGAGTTCAAGTGGGATACTGTACAAAGTAGTGCTTGACGATGGACAAACTGTGGCAGTGAGAAGACTCGGCGATGGAGGTGGCCAAAGACTCAAAGAGTTTCAAACTGAAGTCGAAGCAATCGGAAAAATCAGACATCCTAACCTAGTTAATCTTCGAGCTTATTGCTGTTCGGATGACGAGAAGCTGCTCATCTATGATTATATAACCAATGGAGATCTTACAGCAGCAATTCATGGTAAATCACTAAATTTTCCCTCTGAAAACCAAAATCTACTGTAAATGTACCGTAAAATGTTCACAACTAGTTTCTTCATTTTTCTAGATTGTCTTCTATGCGAAATATTTTCCATGCTGTTCTAGGCTATATTACTCGGACTTAAGTATAAGTGTCGAGCATGGATATTTGTTCGACACGGGTATGTTCAATTTTTTTCAATGTTTTTATGCATATGGAGCGTTCTTGCAGGATTATATCCTTATACTCATGTCTGGATATATGTGATGCTAGAGATGCATACTTTAAGAAAAATGAAAAGTCCAAGGAAGATATATTGGTTCTAGGAGCTACCATGCTAATCATTTTAATTTTCAAAATATGAGCAGGAAAAGGTGGAATCATACCCTTTAAGCCTCTTTCATGGCCTCTTCGAGTGAAAATCATGAAAGGAATAGCCAAGGGCTTAGCCTTTTTACATGAATTCAGTCCGAAACGGTATGTTCATGGAAATCTGAAGCCAAGCAACATTCTTCTTGGAGAGGATATGGAACCTCATATTTCAGACTTTGGACTTGGTCGCCTTGCCAACATAGCCGAGGAATCACCAGAGTTTCAGGTCGAACAGATGGCAAGCTGGACAACATCACAGCAAAGTTCACCATATGAGTTTACAACAATAAATTCTCCCTCGAATGGATCATACTATCAAGCTCCCGAAGCCTCGAAAGACACGAAACCATCACAGAAGTGGGATGTTTACTCATTTGGGGTGATTTTACTGGAGCTAATCTCCGGAAAGTTGCCAAGCATTCAAGTAGGTTCATCGGAGATGGATCTGGTTCAATGGATTCAACTCAGCATCGACGAAAGGAAGCCACTCTCTTCCATCATCGATCCCTCATTAGCTCATCATTGGGATGAGGAAGACAATATAGCTGCCGCACTAAAACTTGCATTAGCCTGCATTCATAAGAGTCCTGATAGAAGACCTACAATGAGGTATGTGAGTTATAGCTTCGAGAAATTGACCTCATACTGCTAAGGGGAGTTCATGATAGGTGAAAATCATCAAGTGGATCTGACAAGTCTTTTCGCAGGCAGATTTCAATATACATAAAATGTTCAACTGATATTCATTTCAGTTCTCTTAGAATAATGGATTCATCACTTTCTATGAATATTACTGCATGTAGCAGAATAAATCTGTTTATTAATTTCTCTACGTAAGTTCATGAGTTGAGGCAATAGGGATTTTAACAGTTGCCACCAGTTGGATTTCTACCTTCTCTCATGTATTTGTAATGTCCTGTGTTACTCGAGCTGAGGTCCAAGTGTCGGATATGAGTATGCGTCTGACACGAGTATGTTAAACTTTTTCCAAGTTTTCCATATACATGGAGGATCTTTGAGGGGTCATATCCCAATACTCATATCCAGAAATGTTGGATATTGATAAATCAAAAAAAATGAAGAGTTGAAGCAACATAAACAATGTCTTCTTCTACCTTGTTTTTTTGGC
Organism: Adansonia grandidieri; assembly: GCA_038382065.1. NCBI lineage: Eukaryota > Viridiplantae > Streptophyta > Magnoliopsida > Malvales > Malvaceae > Adansonia > Adansonia grandidieri. Next base: position 13,342,936 of record JBBYHK010000004.1, read on the forward strand.
CATTGTATCTTTCTACCTTTAATGACATGAAATTTGATCAAATTTTTGGTTACCCCAACTATAATAACTGGCTAGCATGAAGAGCTACTCTATCCACCACCAGCATTATGTCCTTCTTTATCGAATGCTATTTCGAACAAGAACATCAGAGAAAATCAAGTAATCTGTTCAAAGTCCCAACACCTTTTAAATTGTCAAAAAAGAAAAAAAAAAGTATTTGTACTGTATTTTGGATGGTGAAATTACCAGTAGCATTTGCAGCCTACATTTTCCTTAGCTAATTTCTAAAACTAGTCTTAACAATCATGGAAAGCAAAATTCACCCAGCAAGTGCATATCAGGAATAATCATGTTACTCGGACTCGGATGTGAGTGCCGTATACGGCATACGGGTATGTGTCTGACGTGAGTAAGTATCTAGACAGGAAGATGAGCTATGTTGCCACGACCATTCATTCTTCTTGAAGTACTCCTATCCGACACTCATGTCCAACATATTTCAAGACATGGGTAGGGGACATGACCCTCCAACTACAATAAAATCTTATAAAAAAAATTAAATATACCCGTATTTGACACTTACACCTAGGTCCTAGTAACGTAGAAGATGAGCTGTATGTGGCATCAAGGTAGACAAACAATAAAAACCTAAACATGACAATACAGTGAAACATACAATAATACTCAAAAAACAGTTGTCTTGCTAGCAAGAAAAGCAAATCCTGTACTGAGCTATTAACAACTAAATAAGCAAGCATGCAAAAGGCTAATTAAGAATTCGTAAAAACTTGCACGCCAAAAGCAGGACAAATGATGAATTAAAGAACACAATGTTTTATTTTCAAAATATATGAAAAAAAAAAAAAGGTGCAGGGTTACCTTCGGATTCCTTTAATAATGAACGGCAAAGTCATTTCAGAAGCAGTTGGTGCTGCTAGTTGAGATGGTGCAGCTAGCGCTAGAGTTAGGAAGGAACGAAGGCAAGCAGTTAGTTTACAACGTTGAAGTCTGAAAACAGAAGGCTGCAGGAGCAGGAATGCCAACTTCTATTATTCCGTCAAAGAGCCTACTCGTAGTAAGCCCTTCGAGTTCATCTGCATCAGCTAATATCGAATCGCCTGTTGTGCCCCGAAAATGGCTGTAGCGGGCTATCATTCATATTCATCTTAAGGCTTCAGTTACTTGCATCAACAGGAAAGTCATCAGTCCCCTATTCTTGAACAACCTATGATGATTCATTTCCTCTTAGATTACCCATCTTTTTGGACAAAATGCCATTTCAATTAATAAACAAACTTATTCAATAGCATTGGACTAAATCGGGATAGATCTCGAAAGCAGATACTGGATTAGACAGAGGAGCCATTGATCCTCTTTGATTAACCAAACAGCCTACCACTCACGAATAGTTGTGATTGTTATGGGCGCAGAAAACAGTTCTTTGTTTATTTAAGGAAAGCAGCTTACGGGAAAGAATGTCATTTTCGCACTTTTTCTAAGACTAAAAACCCTTTGAACTACTAGGAGTTCATCATGTTTTAAGCTGTGAAATAAGGCTCTGGAAAGTGAACTTTGCAACAGTTAGTGTTCTGTTCTTCATCCAAGCAGTACCAAAACTTTCAAAAAAGGCATCAGCATAGGAATATGAAGGGTACAATAACACATTAAGACAACGAACAACAAATTACTTAGAGATTCCCAAAGAAATAAAGCTAATCCTTGTTTCTTTTTCATTTGCAGCATTAGTCCCTGAAGCTAAACCATGACCTATAAGATAAGACAAAATGATTCAAGGTTGAAAAATTTTATGAAATGCTCAACTCGAGCTATGTTGCTCCAACTTTTCATTTTTTTTAAGTACTCGTGTTTGACACTCATATTCGACACATATTCAAATATGGATAAGGAGATATGTTCCTCCAAAGACCTTCCAAACAAATGAAAAAACTTAAAAAAAAGAGAAATTGAACACACAGATATCGGACTGATACCTGCATCCGAGTAACATAGAACGCAAGTGCTTTTACAACAGCTACAGCGTTAAGGCTGGAGAACTATGCAAAGATTACAAAGCAAAGAATGAAAGCAATAACTACTAGAACGTAAAGTCTCAACTGTTATTAGAAACAAGAATAGCAGGTTTGAAGAAAAGTAATACAACGAATTTAAAATAGTCAACTATCGATGGAACCAGTTTAATCTTGAAAAAAAAAACATGACTTCTTTGCCTCAAGTATCTAAGTTTTGGCCACAAGACTATGTCAAAACCACTAAATACCAGAGTACATGTGACTGAGAAAAATATTATAATTACTTCTCAAGAAGAAGGACATCCCTCGTGGAAAGCTCCGGAGGTTGTAAAGGTGAAAGCAGCAAATGCAGATGGCTTGGAAATGGGTTGCTTGGTTCCCATCTCCAAAAGATCAGAGCCAAGATGAGTTATGTTATCAGATAGGTTCAAAACTTTTATCCAAAGTGTTTGGAGAATCCTTAGAGAGTTATATCCTATATCCACATCTAAAAAAAAATGTCAAACACCCTTTACTTCAACAAAAATAAAGTCGGCCAAAATGATGGGAACACACAGCTGCAGATCCACAATCAAGAAGACGAGAACAACTGCTAAAAATCATGGCCTACGAGAGGTTGGTAATCGACTAATTGCAGTTTAAGCTAGCAATAAACCGAGATGGTGGTAACCATTTGCACCAAGAGTGGACCTGTAATGAAATCCACACCCAACATTGCAAACAATGATTGTAATTTGAATAGTTAACAACATATAGACAAAAGTTCTCCGACTTTTTATTTTTTCTCCGACTTTTCATATTTCTTGATTTATTCTTACTTTTCATTTTTTAAATATCTGTGTTTTACACGTGTATCCAACAGATATTCCGATATGGATAAAAGGATATAACTTTCCATTTTTTAAAATACTCACGTCTGACAACCGTCTCCAATACATATTTGGATATAAGTATAAAGATATGACTCTGAAAAAGAATCACCCGTACCCGACACATATTCGACACATTTTTTACAGTAAGAAGTATCTATTTGTGTTTTTAGAAAAGAAACAGGGAAATATTCAACCTCTAGAACGAAAATCTCCATTCCATTAGTAAGATTACATAAGAAAGGTTCTATTCCTCTTAAAAGGGATGCTTGCACCCTCATTTATTAACAACACCAAGATCATGTAGGAGGGACAATTCAACCATACAACATTATGTGTGGAATACTATAAATCAAGATCATTAAGAGGACCAAAAGAAATAAGTTATCAGAAGCACCAAATTGTCTATATATATGGCAGGCAAATTACACATACCACTACCAAAATCCAATCCAAGGTAGAACGACCAAAAGTTACCAAGACACACACTACCAAAATTGTTTTCCCAGATGGAGAATAGAATCATTGTGGTTCTGATGTTGTAATATGTTGCTGTTCAGCATTGTCTATATGCAACTTTGCCAGAGCCTCAGACAGTAGTAATGTTGTGGCTTTGGTCATGGTTTGACACTGTGAGGGCAACATCGGTGGGGGTGGCTGAGATTTGTATATTTGGACTTGAGCAGGGTCATCGTCAAGTTTGTTAGTGTACTCAGCAGTTTCACCAGCAGCAACACCAAATGATTGAGGTTGGTGCTGAGTTTGAGCACCTGCAAGCCCTGTTTCTGTGTGGGTACGAGGCACATGAATAAGTGGGTGTCCTGCTGGAAATTTATTGTGTTCTTGTGAGGTTAACTCAGCAACATGTTGAGGCAGGGCTGCAACCTGATCATTGAGAACCATTTGAGTTGGAATCAACGATGCATTCAGATGAGCTTGGTACCAAGCAGAGCCACTACTCGATGCTTGAACCATATGTTGCACAGGCATATTGTAGGACTGCGTCGGCACGACAGGCGCATAATACAGTGGATAAGGTTGATTTGAATGATAATGGAGATATTGCTGCTGTGGCACCGGATGATAAACCGGGTAATATGATGTAACTAGCCGAGCTCCCGGCATGTTCCTTGGCATGTAATGGACATCCTCATGAATTATTTGTGTTTGCTGCTGAGGTAAATGCATGAGATTTACTGAAAACCCAGATGCCTGGATTGGTTTATGCATCTCTATCCCAGAGGAAGGATCAGCAATTTTTTTGTCTAATTCAAAGAGGCTAGAAGAGATCTTATTCTCCATTGCAGCAATGGGGCCAACTTGGTCTTGACAAGTTCCAGTCTGCACATTAGAAGCAGCACTCCCAACACAATCATCGCTGTTGGAATGACAGACAAAAATTTCACAATCAAAAGAAAGCAAAAAGTACGAAATTATTCATCTTGAACACATATAGTGTTCAACTTCAAACATCAAAGGTCAATCTAAAGCAATTACCAGTGCCATGTCAGTTTTAATGAAATAAACTAACTATGATCAAGGTGCTTCCCATTCCAACAAGTGTAAGCAGAAATTTTCAAGTCAGAAATTTGATTCTCAAGCTTTCATCCCTTCTATTTGAACTTTCAACATTACATTCAAGCCCTTTTTTATCAGATTAAGCCTCTGAAACAGCTGTTTACCCAATAACCTAAGTACCCAANNNTTTTTTTATTACCTTGGTATTGAATCTGATGAGGGTTTGATTGGAGGCAAACTGGACAAAGAAAGCGAAGAAGAAGTAGATCCAAAAGAAGAAGAAGTTTCCAAAACAATAGAATCAGCTTGGTCACCATTTTCCCCACCAAACCCCACTCGTGCACTCCTCAAAGCATCAACAAACCAACTCTCTCTTTTGGGATGACTCAACTCAGCGTTACCGCCATTGACAACTGGAAAAAGAAATAACCTGATACGTGAAGGAGTAGTAGTACTACTAGAAGAAGAGAGTCTCCTGTGCTCTTCTAACATGATTTGAAGATCATCATCCGTTGAGATGGAAATGAGTGAGTCAAGGTCGTGATTGGGAAGTTGGTATTTGAGAATGAATGGGGTGGTGAGGCGAAGAAAGGTGGAGAGGTGGATGGTGATGGAAGAAAGAGTAAGGGTGGTGGTGGGGATGGTGACTAAGCGGTTTTCACCGCCACAGTAGTAAAGTGATTTGGTTTGTGGACGTGTGATTATGCGGCCGCCGTAGCTACACATTAATCGTAGCTTTGGAGAGGTGGGTGGTAGATCCATGGCGGTGCAAAGAGGCTCGATCTTGGGTGTTGGGCGGCTGGTGGTGTTTTCTGGGGCCTAGAATCTAGATTTGGTTAAGTAATAAAGCGGTGAAGTT
>JBBYHK010000004.1:13348311-13362110 GCA_038382065.1 Adansonia grandidieri
TAGTTGTTTGTGATATGATATGTTTAATGCATCATAGATCGTAGCTAACAAAAGGTTAAATAATGGTTGCTTTTGCCGTATTTGCAGGTGCATGTGTTGGCTCAACAGATTGAAACTACGAATAAGGGGTTGAAGCTGGCAATACTATTGGATGTTAAACAACTTTCTTTAACAACGGATCTTTAAAAATTTTATATATATATATATATATATAGAGAGAGAGAGAGAGAGAGAGAGAGAGAGAGAGAGAGACTTTGTAGAAAAGACAGATTTTGGTTAAAACTGAATTAATTTACTAAATCGAAATTGTTTTAATTAATCGGTGGATGAATAATATTATTTCAATCGCTTATCGATAGAGATTTTTGATGAATTTCGATTATTGATTAATTCTATTTAGTTATCTTTTTTTTTTAATGACTAACAAATTTATGATCTTTAATTAAGTTACATACGTACATGTTCAACACTTTCAACTATAAATACTTATATAAACTTATAATTAAATATGCTTATGATAAATTGTTATTGCCATTGTCTTTCGAAATTGCTTCATATTTATTATATCTACGAACATAACGAATATTATTATATATAGTCACTGTGGTTATTATAATCATATTTTTTATAATTTATTATAAAACATAATAATTATAATTGTTAAAACTTAACAAGTTTTAAAGTAATTTATGACACATTATAATCTGTTATTTATAAAAGAAAAAATCATTTACATGTATATTAAATGTGTATATATAATTTGTAGTCGTAAATTTAACACATATGAACTGCTTATTATTTACGCATATCAATAATGTAAAATATTGAAACTATAAAATAACAATTGTTATATCAAGTCGTGACTTTTATTTAAATCTTTGATTATAAGTGCAAATAGAAGTGTTCATAGGTTGGGTTAGGTTCATACCGAGCCTGAGCATGATGTTAATACCATCTATCCTTGTAAATAGTTGGGCCCATTTAATCTCGTTTATATTATATTTTTCCTAATTTTTTTTTTAAAATATATTTTTTTAATTTTATCTTAGTAATTTAATATTTGTCTTTTATTAAGTTTTAAAATATAAATAACTTAGCATATCTTTTAATATTTATACTATAATATTATATAGTTATTTTTTATATGATAAAATTATATAATATATATATAATTAATAGAAATTATATAATTAAAAAAATGATCGAGTTTAGCTGGTTTCGGGCCTTGAATTTTGGAGTTAAGCTTAGTCTATTTTTTAAACAAATCTAATTTTTTTTACCCAAACTAATTTTTTGAGTGAAATATTTTTCTCAAAATCTTACTAAATATTGCATAAGCCTTCGAACTTAAACGTGCAGCCCGACCTATGAATGCTTCTTAAGTGTAAATTTGGAAGTGAAAAACGGAAGGGAAAGGATAGAGGGAGAGTACATTAGAACAAAGCTGAACCCAGTGACATTAGCAAAAGAAGGAACCAACGGCCCTCCCGGAACGAGGTAGCTGCCCAAGGTGCTGAACCATCATCACCTGTATCACTTGCAAAAGGTATTGCGAAACCGTCAGTGCCACCATCGGCACCGCCGTGTAGCTCACCTTCTTTAGTTCCACCACAAAGCCACTCCACGTTATCTTCCATATTTTTTCTCCCTGATCTTTTCCACCTAGCAATGCCTCTTCCATTTTTCTTCCTAGCAAAGTAATGCCTTCTTAGCACTGCTTTCTTATGTAAGGCCATTTCAGGGGCTTGCCTATATTGTTGCATTAAATAATATGTGGGTTCATGTACTTTTATAATTATGGTGGATTTTTTCTTCATTTATTTAATTTTTCCCGTCCAAATCTAAAATAAGTGTGTATGGGTTGGGTCGTAGTTCAAAAACTTAAATTACTGTTAATAAAATAATAAAATTTTTTTAAAAAATTATATTAATATTTATATAATTTCATAATTAAATTTAAATAATTTTTTATTAAATATTAATCCAGACTCGATTAGCTCGAATTAAAAAAAAAATCATGTCCAAAGCTTTGACTTGCCAGACTGGACTTATTAAATCAAGCATGTAGATGATCAAAAAAAATTTTAGATTTTTTTTTCAATTTTTTTTGAAGTTGTACTTTGTTTTATTTAAATCTTATAATATCTATTACTCTAATTAAAAGTTAAAATAACCCAATTTGAAATTTATAGAGATTGATTTTAAAACAATTATACATTGCCTTAAAGAGCGTTTTAGGATTACTTTATACAAACCATTATAAGAATTAGGTACTTAGGGGTTTGACAATTAATTAAATTAAAATCATTATTTTATTTCACAATGTTATTTTTTTAACTTTATCTTATTAAAAGTTATGTATGTGTTCATATTCATATTTGTATTATTCTTCTACCACAATCATAATCAAGGAAAAAAATAAAAAGACAATTCAAATTCGTTTTTGTATTCGTACCGTATTTATATTATTTTTTATATTGTATCTTATTTTATTTTTTATTTTTTACATTGTGCTTATGTCAAATAATTATGTCGTGTCTGAAATTGCCGGGTTTAATTAATACTAGTTTTGTATCACATATTGTCACGTTTATGTCCACGTTATTTTTTTGACATAATGTTCAAAGTATTAGATAATTTATGTAGGTTCAATACATTAATAATTTATTTTATGTCTTAACATGTTTGTGTAAATATGATGTATTCATTTTTTTTCATGTTGTATCTTATTTTAATTATTTTTTTCAAATTATGTTCGTATTGTATAATCGTATTATATCTGAAATTACTAAGCTTATTTGATATTATTCAAATACGCCCAATTGTGTCTTGCGTCCTCCGATGATCAAGATTATTATTTGTATTTATTAAATCTAATAATTTTAGACAACTATGTCAAATTTGAAAAATCACTCCCAAATAAGAATATTTTACGTAATTTATTAGAATAATTCAATTTAAACTTTATATTTATTAACATAAAAATTAAACTATTATATTTACTGTACATTAATATAAATATCATTTTTAAAACATACACAAATGGTTAGATTAAATACATGAATAAGTACACCCGTTGCGTAGTGTGAGCATCTTTCTGGCATAATTAAAGTAATCCCCTCCATTGGAAATCACTTGGGGGTAATTTTGTAATTAATGTAAAATTGAGGGTTGATTATTTTTTCACCTTCATTTTATTCGTTTTATTTATTTATTTATTTATTTTTATTTAATATATTCAGATTATTTTTATATTATTTATATTATTTATTTATATAAATTTTAAAATATTAATAATTTACTTTATTTAGATTTTGATATTTTTGGGCATTCAAGTTGCGTTTTCATTTGTTATGTTATTTTTAATTATATTTATATTTTATATTTGTATTATATAATCATATTTTACTCAAAATTATGAAGTCTAATTCAAACTATATATTTAAATAATTTTCAATTTTGTGTTATTTGTTGTCGTGTTCACATTTGTGACAAATTAATAATTCGTTTTATGTATATTTTGATATGTTATTCATCTATTCATGTTGTGTCAATATTATTTTTTATATTATATTATGTTTTAATTATTTTTCTTATATTGTATTAATGACGTGTCAAAATTTATATATGTAATATTTTAGATATAGCTATAACGTAAAAAATTCAATATATTGTAATTATTAAAATTACAATTGCTTGCCTGTGATAGGTAATAAGGGATAACTTTCATCTTATTTTATAAAATATATGTAATCTCGCACTTTATGTAAGTTTTATATTTCTGGCAATGTTTAATATATAATTTTTAATTAATATAACATAAAACATAAAAATATTCAATTAAATGCTTAACGTATAACATAAAATGTAAAATAGTAATTAAGACAAATATTTTATGTATTAATTTTTCTCATTAACAAATTACAAAAAATAAAATTAAGAATATAATATAAATATAATACATGACATACAAAATTTTAAAGATTCATTATTGGTTAGATTTTCACTTATACTAAACCCTACTAAAATTATATTATAAAGTAATTATAATGAAAATCTATAGTTTTTTTTTTTTTTTAATTTTACAGATTTTGACACGTTTATGTATTTATTCATGTTAATGCTATTATTTTGTGTTGTAGTGTGCTCTAATTATTTTTTTTATCTTATCCAAAATTGTCTAAGTTTAAAGTATTAGTCAAACGACTCTCAATTTCGTTTATTTTATATAAATTTCAATACATTCATATATTTGTATTGTGATCATATTATTTTTTTGTGTCATGTTGTATTTTAGTTATTTTTTTATGTTGTGTTCGTGTTCAAATGTGATACTATTCAAATAATTCTCAATTTTATGTCATGAGTCATATAGTAATTTATTCTTTATTTTTTTAAAAAAATAAGGTTATATTAATTTTTGGTTTTTATAATATTGAATAAAAAATTATTATATTAACATAATATTAAACAATTAAAATATTAAATAATAACATGAGATGAATTATTGTAAGTAAATTTTTTAACATGAGATGAAGTTTGGCATTAAATTAATCTCACAGTTCAGATTAAAACTGCAAGAAAAGTTGCATATAGCTTGAAACTAGGCTTTTTTCTAACACAAACATCAATGCTTACGGGCACTCCTAAACATGATTATATAAATATAACACAAAAAAATAATTAAAATACAATATAAATATATACAATTTTTAAAATCTATATAATACATTAATATATCAAAATTTATATAAATATAAAATTTTTTAAATACAAATATGACATGACAAACTACACATGGTACAGATACACAGATTGCCAATTCTACATCAAATAGAAGCCATTTTCCTGTAAGAAAGCTGCTAATGCTTCAAGAACTATCAATGTTCAACGATAAAGAAGGTCCAGTTCTTGCATCAACATATTCAACACTATGGACTTCAAGAACTCATTCAAGTATCCTCAACAAAAACATATATGGTGTAAATGTTGTACACAAATTTCAACTATTGCAATCATCCTTGAGAATCATTATTTGTCTGATTCTCATGTAAGATGCATTATAATTCTAGTAGTAATAATATTTAAAGTAAATGCAAGAGTACTTGGTGCAGATCGATTATGTTGAACCCACATCACAGCATACTGTTGCACAGCTCTGCTCTACAAAATCCATTTCCACCCATGAACTAGTCATTATCGTGAATCGAGCTGACGTTTCAAGAACTTGCTCGAGAGGCCATACGTCCAATCATGAAACCTGAAAATACTTGAAATCCATCGAATAAAAACCATGAATTATGCTTCCTTTTTCTGTCAATAACCAATGCATTGTGGCATTTACGTCGCAAACTTACGTCTACTATAGCAGGGAAATATACACAAATGGCCGTATTTTGTTCTTAGTTTTTAGATTTTTAATATGGTAGATCAACCTTGTCTAAAATTCAACATTATGCCCAAATATAAAACATCATTCTTTTATTACTATGTTAAGAAAGAAAGAACAAATGGGAAATAAAACAACATATATAACAAGAAACATTGTTAAGAGGATGGCCTGATCAAACATTTCAAGACGATAATCAAGGCATATAATTATATAGGAGCAAAGATGTGTTTAAATCCTATAGGAATTCAAGTAATAAATAAATAGAAATGCGAAAAACTAAAAAGAGAAATTCACCTTGTTAAGAGACTGCTACGGGAGCTTTGTCGTTCATACTAGTACTCTTCATCACAAGGAATGATTTGAATAGAAGGAATGTGTGCTATGTTGGGCCAATCCTCTCCTCCCTCTTTCTTGCACCGCTTTTCCAAATGTTGGCATCTTCGAATCTCTAGTGTTTGGAGTGTTGTGAGACTCTGTAGCCCTTGAGGCAAGGACATCAGATTAGGACAACGACTGATTTCCAACTGGGAGAGTGAGGTGAGGTGTTCTATCTGGTTTGGAACAGAAGTTAATCCGTCACAACAACTAATTCTCAATTTCTTAAGAGCACTTAGATGCTGGATTTCTGCCGGTAAGGAGTTCAACATTGGACAATTGTGGAGGCACAATTCTTCAAGCTGCGTCAAATGCATGACCCCATCAGATAAAGAGGCAAATCTCTCACACCCCATAATTTTTAGGACGCGAAGAGAAGTTAAGCCATGTAATCCATAAACAGGAAATGAGACAAGACTGTCAGACCCACACAAAATCAACGTCGCTAAAGCTTTAAGGTTTTGTAGTGCTTGTGGAATGTCTTCAAGTTTGTAGCACCACCTAAACTGTAAGTGTTTAAGCATATATAAATTATCTAGCTGATTCGACAGAGACTTGAGATTGGGTAAGGATTCCATCGTCAACTCCACAAGATGAGTGTGATTCTGCAACAATCCATTGGGAATAATTGTCAAGCTGGAAAGGTCATGGATCTGGAGTGAACCAAGCTCACCACTTTTTGTAAAGAAGTCAATCTTCCTTTTCCAAATTCGAAGCCTTTTGAGAGTTGGAAATGTTGGCAATTCGATCAACTTAGGACAATTCCTAAAAGTCACGATTTGCAGACGCGGAAAATTTCCCCTCCCTCCCACTGTTTTCCAAGTTTCCAAAATTGGCATCAAGTCAAAATTGAGTTCCTCCAATGACGGGAACGGATTAGCCCGATTTCCATAGAATTCACTGCTAATACACTTCATAGCATCCATTCCCCTTATTTTAAGAAACTTGAGCGAGGGTAGTTCCCCTAGAGGTGGAAGATGTGTACATCTTTTACACTGGTCAAGCTCAACTGAGACCAGATTTGGCACATCAATCATCCAATCGGGAAGCCTGAAACCTTGATAACAGCATATCTGTAAATACTCCAGACTTGAATGAGGTTGGAGACTGCCAAGAACCTCTTCTTCATTATTTGGAAATTTGCCTGCATGTTTTCCCCAAATTAAACTCAATGATTGAAGATTTTGCTTCCTTATCAAGTTGGCACTTTTGGCTTCTTTTGAACTTGTCACATTATCTAGCTCCTTTATACACAACTCCTTTCCAAGGTCTAACTCTTTAAGCTCACCAATTCCACAACCATGGTCCTTCCTCACTATGAATATACTCAGTTCTTGCAATTGGGTCAGGTGCCCGATTCCAGGCGGAGTTCGCTTAAGAGAATCACAATGTGAGATATCAAGACATTTTAGACTTCTCATATGCTCCATTCCTTGGGGTAACTCACGAAGACGGTAACAACAGGAGAGTTTCATAATCTGCAAGTTTTGGAGGCAAGTGATAGACCGGGGCAACCTGTTGATGCAAGAGTAAGACAAGTTTAGATATATCAAGTGCACCAAGTTACCAATAGACTTTGGGATTCTTGTTCTCCCGGACTCCGGTATATTTAAGTATCTAAGGTGTATCATCTTTCCTAGTGACTTTGGTATTCGAAACATATAGCAATCCAATGCTCTTGCATGTTTCAAAGAAGAATAATTGGCTGGACTCAGATGAATGGCACCTAGAACAAGCGAACGCACTGACGAACAACTTTTGACGAGATTATGTGGTTTTTCTTTGAGAATCGAATCAAAGTGGGGATGCCTTGATTGAAGGGGAATATGCAAGTGCCGAATCTTTTTTGGAAATTCAACCAACTTATTGTTGTCAAACATATAACATTCAAACCTCATTATAGAAATTGCAAGGTCATGAATGAGATCATGCATTTTACATGTCACGGTGCCATTGTTGTATTCTGTAACATCTTGAAAGAAGGACCTCCAGCTTAGTTCAAAGAAAATCTCGTCTCCAATTTCTCGTAACTCCCGTTGTCCTCTCGAAGGAACAAATCCATTTGCCATCCATAACTCTATCAACTGAGATTTATCCATTTCACTATCTTTCGGGAATATTGAGCAAAATCCAAAGCACTGCCTTAGATATGACGGTAGACTGTTATAACTTAACCTCAAGGCAGATAAAATGCCGCTTCCATCATCCGGTAACTCCCATATCTCACTTTCTTTAACAGATAACCAGTCACTTTCTCTATGTTTTAACCGCAACATACTTCCAATAGCTTTTACAGCCAACGGAACCCCTCCACACTTCTGAACAATTTGCTTCCCAATTCTTTCCAAATTTACATAGTCCGCCTCACTTTCCATCAGAAAGGAACGCTGCTTGAATAATAACCAAGAGTTGCCTTCTGACAAATAGCCTAGATGGTATATAGGAAGAGTGGCCATCATAAGAGCAACTTTCTCAATCCGAGTAGTTACCATGACCATGCTGCCTTTCGCTCCAACCATCAATGGCTTTTTAAGGCTATCCCACTTTTCATAGTTTTCACTCCAGACATCATCCAATATGAGAAGAAATCTCTTCCCCCTCAACTTTTCCTGCAAGTTTCGTTGCAGAAGGTCCAGCTCCTGCTCCTTGATGTCATAAGGGCAAGGGCTGCCATCAATGGACTCAATGATTGCTTTTGTCAACCTTCGAACTTCAAAATCATCAGATACACATACCCAACTTCTGAAATCAAAAGCCCTTTCAACCCTTTCATCATTAAAGACCAGTTGAGCAAGAGTTGTCTTTCCAAGTCCACCCATACCACAAATGGCGTAAATAGGCAAATCATTTGGATCTCCTGAACTAGTAAACAACCCACTGATTATGTTTTCCTTGTCTTCCTTTCTTCCAAATATTTCAGATTCATTCACCAGCGAGCTAGTTAATCGCCATTCCCTGTCATCAGTTTCTAAATCCCCATTCCTTTCAGTCAAGTGAAATTTATTTTTCTCCTCAGCTATAGCATCTAATCTTTTCCTAAGTTGCTTAAGTTCACGAGCCTTCTTGAATTTAAACACAATTGGGTTTTGAGAGGAAAAGAAATCACTTACCCGACTGCTCACGGTTTTTCGAGCTTTCCATCTCAAAGCTTTTGCAGCGAACTCGTCTAGCAGATCATCAGCATCATAAGCTACCTCTTTCAGCTTTCTAAGCCAATCCTTCACGGGTTCTCTCCTCCATTGTTTCTGCTCGGCGTCTTGTAGTACAGCCTGGATGGTAGTCAACGTGCTCTCAAGGTTTTGAAGGTCGGTTTTCAGGTTACTTGCGATTTCAAATTCGCGAAGAGCCAGAGAATTTAGGTTCCCCAAGATGGTCCTCACAAGGGAAGAAACAAGTACATCCGCCATGGACACCCCAAGAACTAAAAGATTCAAATGAAACTGAGAGAGAAATAAAAGAAATACGAATTGAGGGATGAAATTGCGAAGGCCGAAGAGAGTGTTTAGACTAACGGATTTTAGAAACAAGTAGCAAACTAAAGCAGCAAAGAATTAAGAGAGAAATGCAGTCCAAGTCTTGATTGAGAGAAAATGCAATTGTTTGGGAGATGGTTATGTCCCACACGGTGTCGACTACAGATTGAGTTGACTCTAAAAGCTAAGAGAAAGCATCAAAGATGAATCAGGATATTCCCCAGAAATTTCTGCCTGCCTTCATCTGCTTTACAATTAGCAGGTGAAAAGAGACATACGTATGTTGTTGAGTATCCTGATATTTAATATTTAATTAAAGAGTTTAATCGAATTTTTTATTATTAATTATTATTAATAAGTAATAATTTGAGTTTGAATTCGAATATAAATAATTAAATTTGAATTAGAGTTTAAGATTAGGAGCCGCATTTATTTTTATTAGCTAAAAATGCTTGATTGAAAGTTCAAATAGTTTGATTTTTTTCGGATCTAAGTCAAGCATTAATAGTAAAATCTGATTAAATTTGGGCTAAACTTTGAAGCTCGAATTATCAAGTTTAGTATAAAACATAATCCCAAGCTCCTTTGAACCGAGTAAGATAGATTAGGTGATTTATTTATTCATGTTATATTTATTTATTTTTGTAATATCATAATCATATTTAAGGTATTTTATATTTATTATGAATGTTGATAAGTTAATAATTCGTATTATATAAATTTTAAGATATGTATTCGTTTCATTTTATGTTTTTATTATTTTACATGTGTTATATATATATAATCACTAGGTCGAAAAAATAAAAAAAAAAACTTAGAAAATCAAAAATAGATTTGAATTGTATCATTGAATTCGATTTCGGTTTGAATATTAATGATATACATATTCGATTCAATTTGGTTTTGGTTCACAAATTAAAAAATCGTAATTATCCGAATTGGATCAAATTTTATTTTTATTTAATTTTTAATTAGTTTTAATTTTTCATAATATAAAAATAAATGTTTTATTTTTAAATTAATTTAAACAATTAAAAATATTATGAAAAAAATACACCAATAAACCAAACCGATCTGAATTGATAAAATTTGATTTAGATCGATTCAACTTCATCTGATTTTAGTTTAAGTTTTGGTTTTTTTTTTTAATTTAAAATATTTGCATATTAATCATAAATTTTAAAATCAATTCGAATCGAACCATTATCATCTTTAATTATTATATTTAATGTTACCAAATTCAACCCTACAAATTGATAAATGACTTTACACCACCAATTTGTTTCTATGTCTTCATTTGATTCCCGATTCCTTTGAGAAAGATGATAATTGTGGCGTTCACAAGGTGTCAGCCAACTGAGCTAAAAACACGTGGATTTTTATCGGGTTGCCGAAGCTTAATCCATCCGTCTTTCTCGTGTTATGTTTAAAGTGATAAGGATAAATAAAAAATTTTACATAAATTTTAGATTAAAATTATACGTATATTCATAATCTAATAATAATTAAATAAAATAATAATTTTTTTATATTTTTTATGTCTAACCTAAAATATAAATGATATTTTATTATTAAGCTCGACTTGAATTATTAAAGGGATACTAAGCCTCACTTAGCCCACCGATATTGGTGAAGAAAATAAAGAAAGGAGAAGGGGGACAAAGAGGACCTTGGATTTGGGCCTGAGGTGTTTTGGGACGAAGGATTTGTTCGAATCGGATTTATATATAATATTAATATTTTATATATGTTTTTAGATTCAAAATATAAGAAAGGTTTTTTTTTCAAGTCCAACGGTAACTATAAATGAGTAGTTCCAACTGATTTAATTTTATTCATATTATATATATTTACATATATTTTTAATTTAATTTTTAATAATTTAATACATTTCTATTAAGTTTTTTTTATCAATACTCTTTTAAAAATATATGGTATGACTTTTATTATAAAACTATTTCGACAAATCAACAACTAACACAATATGATTATAAATATTACTATAAAATATAGACAATTATATTATAATAAAAGCAGTACTCATACTTTAAATTTTTTGCTCGAGACTCAGTTCGTTTTTTTCAAATAAGCTTAATTTATATTTATTCAAATTTTTTTAAATATCAAACAGACCTTTATACTTGTACAAGTGACTTAACTCTTAAACATATCTAGTGCTTGAGTTCAATCAAACATCTAATTTTGTTTTAGCCAGTGTCGTCGGTATCGTACCGATACAGGTCATAGCGGCCGATATGTACCGGTTTCGACAAATAATGGTACCGACGATAATTGGTTTCGTTTCAGTCTTGAATACCAGCTGTACTTCCATGGTACCGGCCGAAAATAGCCGTATCGGCTGGTACATAATATAAGCTTATAAAAAAAAAGTTAAACCAATATTGATCTTAAATCTGATGAATATTATATATAATTACTCATAAATTTGATGAATCTTAGATATAATTACTTATAAATTTAATGATTATTAAAAAATTTTGACTTTACTACTTAACTGATATTGATTTTTTTATATTTGATAAAGTTTTTTTATAGAACATTATATATAATTAATGAATATTTAATATATAAAATTTATTTAATCTTATTTATTTCATATTTAAAAATATTTTTCATATATATATATAAATTAAAAATATTCAAATTCTATTAAACTTAAAATGATATAATAAAATATATTAATACTTATATATCTATACCAAAATAAAATTAATATACTCATCGATACGGTGCTCATTGCCTTGGTTTAAGTATGCATGCAACAAATCAGTAGCATTAGCAGGAGCTTGGAAAGAGAGAGTAGTTTGCTGATCAAATTTCTGTTTGCTACTTAAAACCAACCTCTCGGATGTGATTGAATTGACTTTTAATTGGCAATGAGAATATTATTATAAAATATAAATATTAAATAAAAATATATTATTTAAATCGAGTTAAACTCGAATTTAAAATTTTTTAGTTAAAGACTTAGTCGTTTGGAAAATAAGTTTTTTATTTGCTCAATTCCATTTTTCAAGTTCTATATCTTTATCAAAACCCTTGAAATATTGAATGAGATCTTTGAATTTGGATAAATAATTTGACTTAAAAACCGATCTAATCATGTATAAGTATAATTTTTTAAGTATAAGAAGTTTTAATTGATTTTGAATAAAACCATACAGATTTTATTTTATTTTTTTATACTTCTTCCAAATAAAAATGAAGGAACAAAAACACGTAGGGCAACAATGTATAAACATTGGAAAGTCAATACTCATACTACACCCATCCTTATGCACTAAACCAAGAAAATCGATCAGCAATGCACTTTCTGCACAATTTTTACTCCTTAAATATTCAATTTCATTGACGAAACTTCCATGTATGAAACGAGTTATGTTGCTTCAACTTTTTAGTTATCTTGAAATACACGTGTTCAAATCTTTTAGTGTTTTTAAAATATTCATGTCCGACATCAACATGGGACACGTTTTCGGATATGAACATGACCCTCCAAAAATCATTTAAATATATGAAAAACTTTTAAAAATAATTAAATATATCCGTATCGAATACATACTCATATCCGACACTCATAGCTAAATCCAAGAAACATAATGAAACAATGGCAATGCTGTAAGAACAACTACTATGAAAATGCTTTATCCATGGCATAAACAACACTCTGCACTTTGCATTTGACTAGAAAAAACCAATAGATATGATCTCTCTGTTCTACCAAAAGTAAGCATAAATCGAATTCAAACTTTTACATTATTGATTTACATGGGAAGACCAGTCTGGTACGTGGTGGAAAAAAAAATTGAAAAGATAAAACCAAATCCTATGTTGCACCGACTCTTCACTTTCTTAAAGTATCGAAAACATTTTCGGACATAGATATATGACTCCAAATATATGAAAAAGTTCAAAAAAATTGAACATACCCGTATCTGACACTCAGACTCGAGTCCAAGTAGCAGACTAAATCTACCTCAGTTCTTGTGTTGCATTCTCCCACTTTCTGCACCAGCAAAAGGATCAATTATCACATTTATTACGGTTGGCTTCCTTGCCAAAAATGATTCAGAAAGGACAGATTTCAGTTCATCAGGTGTCCCAACAAGGTAACCCTTTCCCCCGAAAGCTTCAATTAAAGTGTGGTAAGCAGCACCAGGAACGAAGGAAGTCGGGGCAGGATCATCTTTAAAAGGGCCGGTAACTTCTTCAGGGCTCCTCCGGTCACCACCATAGACACCACCGTTGTTAAAGACTATCACAACCACAGGCAACTTGTATCGAACCAATGTCTGCATAATAACAGAAGGCAAACACCACATTTAAAACATAAAAAAAATAAATACAAAGCTTCAATATAAGCAAAGGACATTTGTAAGTCAAACAACCTGAAAAAATAAATAGATTGAGGGATAGAAGAAAGAGAACAGAAAAGAGAAGGAAAACATCGAGAATACGAAGCATCGAACAAAAAACAAAGAGAAGTGCCCTTCATTAAGTTATTATCAAACACCCAATTGTCAGCAATTAACTTTGCT
>JBBYHK010000004.1:13388211-13472328 GCA_038382065.1 Adansonia grandidieri
TTGAGAGCTTTGTAGGCCATGAGATTTTTTATTTGTGTATTTGTAAACAATTTTTAGGCATTTCTAATACTTTAGGGTCATTTTGTAAATATTAAGAAGTTTAGGGACTAAATTGTAAAATATAAAAATTATATTTTGTGGCTAAAAATGCTTGGCCGAACCGTCTTGCATATTGTTACCATGACTTTTGTGTTGATTCTTTGCTGTTTTGATGATTTTTAATGATTTTTTTGTGGTACTTTACCATATAGGGGCCAAAATGTAATTTTACAAAGTTTAGGGGTTACTTTGTAAATTGTAAAAAAACTTGGGCAAGGTTTTTGGCCGAATCTTTGTTGATATATTGTCTGCATTTTCATGCATAATTTTGTATAATTTTTTATGATGTTTAGGTTATTTTATTGTGTAGGGGCTAAAATGAAAATTTAGAAAAGTGTAGGGACTAAATAGCAAATTTTCATATTTAGGGTGCAAAATGTACAATTCATCAGTCTCAACGATTTCTATTATTTCTATGGCCTTCCGTAGGGATATGAAAATTTTCAAAACTTTTCGTATTTGTTTGGTCCTCCGAAGGATACAAAATGTAATTTTAAAAAATTTAGGGGCTTGATTGCAAATTTTGCATTTCAAGTCAAACTTAAACTTGTAGCTTTTCCATTTAGACTAAATTCATCTACTTTTCATCATTTTAGTGTCCATTAGTGTATCAAGATACTTTTCATGTCGAAGGTATATCATAGGGGCATTTTGGTAATTTTTTTAAAATCGAGTCCTAGATAGTAACTAGGATGCTTTTATGCCAAAGGTGCACATTTAGGAGAGGTTCATCTAGTTTTTATCATTTTAGTGTCCATTAGGGGGTACCGGTATACTTTTTTGTCAAAGGTATACCTTAAGGGCATTTTCGTAATTTTTCTCATTGGGATGCTTTTATGCCAATGGTGAAAGTTTAAAGTTCTTTTAACCTTTTAAGGTTACTTTTGAGTCCATTGGTGTACCAAGATATTTTTATGTCGAAGGTATATCCCAAGGGCATTTTCGTAATTTTTCTCACCAAGGGGGCTTTTATGCCAAAGGTTAAAATTTAAGGTTCCTTTAGCCTTTTAAGGTTATTTTTGAGTCCATTAGAGGTACCGGGATACTTTCACGTCGAAGGTATACCCCAGGGGCATTTTTATAATTTTTCTCACCGGGATGTTTTTATGCCAAATGTGAAAGTTTAAGGTTCCTTTAGCCTTTTAAGGTTATGTCGAAGGTATACCTCAAGGGCAGTTTCATAATTTTTCTTACCGGGTGCCTTAGTGTTGATGGTAAGCCTTAGGA
Organism: Adansonia grandidieri; assembly: GCA_038382065.1. Taxonomy (NCBI): domain Eukaryota; kingdom Viridiplantae; phylum Streptophyta; class Magnoliopsida; order Malvales; family Malvaceae; genus Adansonia; species Adansonia grandidieri. The sequence goes on from JBBYHK010000004.1 coordinate 13,389,538, forward strand.
ATATTTTAATTTTCCTTATAACCAAATCCTATGTAGTTATCGGGTGCCTTAGTGTCGATGGTAAGCCTTAGTGTCGATGGTAAGCGTTAGGAATATTTTAATTTTCCTTAGAACCAAATCCTAAATATTTACCAGGTGCCTTAGTGTCGATGGTAAGCCTTAGGAATATTTTAATTTTCCTTAGAAGTAGTTACCGGGTGCCTTAGTATCGACGGTAAGCTTTAAGGATATTTTAATTGTTCTTAAAACCTAGTCTTAAGTAAGCATCGGGTGTTTCTATGCCAAAGGTATACTTCAAAGATAGGTTTGTTTTTCTTCCATCTTTTAGTCCTTGGATTCGAATTAGTATTTCAGTGTCCAGACTGAGTCATATGTCCTTTATTTTTGTTTCAAATAAAATTTGTATGTCTTTAATAAATAAAGGTAACGTCTCGGAGTTAGAGTAATGTGTGAAATTCCTCCCACCCATATGTGATAAGGGTTTTACGGATCATTCTAATGACAAGGTACCCTTTTCAAAATGGAAATCGGGAATTTTATACAAATAAAAACCTTTTATATTCTACCATGTTCTCAAGTAGGATACGAAAAATTTTTTAGAACCTTTTATGTCCCTTTGGTTCTCCGTTGGGGTATAAAAGGGAATAATGAAAACTTTCGTGTCCCATTGGTTTTTCGGTGGGGGTGCGTAAGACGTTTTGATTTTTTTAAAATGGAAAACCTCGATTTTCTCTCATGGAATAATAAAATCTTTTTTTAACAAAATGGGAATTGTCATTAAATGCCACATATTGAAGCCGAATAAAAATTAAAATTTAAGTTAACACGTAATTAATAAGGTACCAATTTTCGGGCATCACTTGAGGGTTAATCCTTACTTGTGATTGTAATCGACTCCCCGACCCTTTTATATGATCTCTGGTATGATCGCGAGCCTTGGAATTTGTATTCTAGGGTTTCGTAACCCTCGAAATACAAACTCCGATAGGTGACTAATCTTACCTAACCCAAATAGATTAGTGGCGACTTTAAATAAATAGTCATTTCGAAATGACTATTAAAGGTTAAGTCGAGTGAGCGATTCTTCTCGACCATCCAATCCCCAACAATAAAAAAGATGTCAATAACGATATGGTTAATAAAAATAAGAGAACATAAACTAGCAATAAATTTAATAAGTATATGAGCAAAGGCCATTTAAGTCAAGCTTGATTAGGATTCGTATTCGGGCCACGTTACGACACGTACATGTTGGATGTTATTATTAAAGTTCTAAATCATTAGTTAAAGAGTAGCTAAAGCATATTAAGTTGATTGATTTAAATAAAATAGTAGCTATTTAAAATAATTTTTTTCTTTAAATTACTGCATAAAGAAAATAACATCGATAAAGAGCTTTATCATAAGATTAGTTATGTGGCACCATAGGAAGATAGTTAACTTTGTAAAATAATTAAAGGATAAAACAATATAGCATCAAAATGAAATTTTCTCAGGCTTATAGGTATAGATAATTTGATTTTTGTGTTTTAACGTTACTATTTTATCATTAAAGTTTTGTAAACTCATATTCATGATTCACCTTTATCCACAGGAAGGATAGATTTATATTTTAATAAAAAGTGATTTATTCAATTGAAGTCTAATTTCCTTGCATTTTGTAATGATTTCAACTATTGTGATTAATAAGGCTGTAAGAAATTAAATGCTATCTAGTGATCAAAAATTACTCTGATTGAAAAAAGTAAATTAAGCTATTTTTGGGTGTAAGAACCTTGATTCGTGCTTCAAGTGAACAACTTATCCTCAATGAATTAAGTGCACAAAAGAGAAATGGATGTAGATGTACAGAAGGAGAAATCTAACTATTTAAGTATAACGTACATAAAGTCTTATATTAGTAAGTACATTTGGGATTCCTTTCCAAATTGTGACATTGCCCAAGATTTATGAAAAGCTATTAGAGACCAATGGATTAAAATCTGATAAGGTTTTGCTTGCCACCCTGATAAAAGGCTTTCAAGAATGAAGTACGACAATTTTAAAAGGTGTGTGTAAGCATATTACAGGATTTGAAAGGCATTGCTGCTTGAATTAAGTTTTTTTCTTGAATTTTGAGTCATTTATAACTTTTGTATTCAACTCTTTTCCTAATAAGTAAGATCATTCAAAACACACATAAAGAAAATGGTCAACCAATGAACTCTTAACTATGTGTGTTCAAAAGGAAGAAAGATTAAAGAATGAGAAATTAAATATAGTTTGACTAGTAACTCAAAATAAGAATGCAATAAGTAAGGCAAATGTGAATGAAGAAGGAAAAATGTCAATAAAGAAAAATGACATAAAATTCTTTATATTTTGCATGAATTTAGATGTGTAAGTAAAGATTGCTTAAAGTATAATAATGGGCTTGAAAATAAAGGTAAATTCATTTTTTGTTTGAATCTCTTTTGCTGATGTTTCTCATAATACATAGTGGTTGGATTTGAGTTCAATGAATTATATTTCTATAGCGATGAGAGGTTGCTTAAATGCAAGAAACCTATAAAAAGTGGGAGAAACATCTATCTTGAAAATTGATAAGTACTTTTAGCATCATTTTGCAGTCAAAATTTGCTTTAAACCTTGAAAATCTTATCTTTCACTTTAAAATTTTCCTTAGGTAAAATGACTTTTGAATTTTAAAACTCCATTGTTGAAATTTCAAAGAAAATATATTTTTTTATTTTTTTGGTCAACATTAAATTAGATCCTAATTGTGAGAATAGTTTTTTTAACTATATATATAATTTCTGGTTGTAAAAGTTGTGCTATGAAAACTCCATTGAGTTGTAGTATAAAGATTGTGTCACATCTCTACACAAAAAATTAGGAGATAATAAACAATGGAGTCCTTAATACTATTAAGTTTGACACTTATGTTAATTGCATTAAGAAAAAGCATACTAACTAATCCACAAAAGGAGCTAAAAAAAGTACTATAATTTTTAGAGATCATACACCTTCCTTAAGTTTAAGGAGTGACGCATTAGAAATACTATTGATGTTTTAGATGAAGTTTTGACTAAATTGATTTCTAAAACTTTTTTTTAAATTGTGGAGTAGTTTGAATATAGCTTAAGACATTTACGAACTTGTATTATCCAATTAAAGTGAAGGTTTAGGACCCAAACATAAGGAAACTGGATCAAACAATAATTAGCAAGTATAGTTATGCAATTTGCTCAAAGGAATACAGGTTTTACTCTCCCTTAAATTCATCTAGAATTCTCAATGTTAGAAATACTAAGTATATTGTGGACCATGAGTCCAGTGAAAGTAACTTTTCTCATAAGGTTGATATTGAAGAATAAATTAATTTGATTGATCTCTTGTCAAAGACTTAACTTTTTTTCTCAAAACAAACATACAAAATTGGCTAGAGAACAATGAAATCAAGAACAACCTTAACAACATAACAAAATCTCACTAATAATGCTAATAAAAATATACAAGAAACAGTAGATTTAAGAAGATCCAACAGGATAAGAAAACCAATGATTTCTAACGATTATGTTGTATACCTACAGAAATTCGATTTTGATATTGGAGCTGAAACTGATCTCGTTTTCACAAGCCGTGAATAGAGGTGTTCATAAGCTAGGCTACCCGTCCAAGCTTAAAGGCTCGCTCGATAATATGGGAGGGTTTGGGCAAAAATGTTAGGTCCAAAAAATGGGCTTGAGCAAAAAATTAGGCCCTTTTAAAAATTGGGCCAATCATTGGCTCCTATTTTCAAAGACTGAGTTGGCCCGACTCATTTTACAATTATATATATTAACTTTATATTTTTATATATTAGATAAGGTTTGTTATATAAAATTATATATGTAATATTATAGTATAAACATTCAAAATATATTAAGATATTTAAAATTTGAAACTTAGTAAAAGAAAATATTAAATTACTAAAAATTAATTTTTGAAAAATATATAATTAAAAAAATAAATTCAAAAAATAATATAAGCAAATCTAAATAGGTTTGGACTATCCATTTACAAATATGAGCATGTTTAAATAAAATTTAATGTCTATATTTCAAGTGAGGCCGCTTGGGTAAGTACAAATGATAATTATACCATACTTAGGCCCAGGCCAAACCTGGCTCGGTTGGCCCACTAACACCTCTAGCCATGAATAATGCAAATTTCACACTTTGGCATCTATGACACAAGAGATAGAATCAATGGTTAATGATCCGGTCTAAGAACTTGTTGAATTACTATTTGACAATGTTGAATGATATAAGATTAGACTTGTGGCCAAATCACTCAATAGAAAAATATTGATTACTGTAATACTTTTTTTTTAGTTTTTTAATAAAATCTCATTTAGAATTATAATAGTTTTTGTAACTTATTTCGATTGAGAGTTAAATTAGATGGTTGTTATTTCTTGACATCGTAAATTTTTATATTCATAAAGCATTTTGAGCTGTTGTTTGTTATAGTTAAGGTTGTTATGTAGTTTTAAATGACATGTTTTAAACGCACTCAATCTATTTGTTGCAAGATGCTATGTTCATATATATGATTCGAATTTTGTTATTGGAATTTTGTACACTACTTCAACTGATTCAAAATACTATCAGATTTTGCAATATTCTGTACTCTGCTTCGACTCTCATGATGATTTTGATTTAAATTTTGCAGTATTATGAAGCATCTCAATTCAAAGAAACAAAGCTCCTTCAATTATAAATTTTAGATAAGTGATTTATTTCATGTTATCCAAAATCCTTTTTGTTCACTACTGTTATTTCTTATATTATAGTTACCAATTTATTAGCCAAAGAAAATAACATAAATTCTCTTGAGAAGCATTATATTTTCTTCTTCAGAAATCAATGATGTAAATTCTATAGTACCTCTTTTTCCTTAAATTTTAATAGCATTAAATTACTTTGACAGATCATGTTCTAAGAACAGTGGAGGCCAAAGTTGAAAACAAAGGAGGTTTGAATTGTCCTACAAAATGGAAACAATGCAAGAGCCTTCTCATTGGTTAGTACACTAAGAACTTTCGTTTTATTGTGGTTTATAGACCATTACTTGGCAACTGATACTACGTTCATGTTAAAATGAAATTGCGTTTCATTACATTCTGACATTGTTGATATTTCCTTGAATTTATCTTTCAAAAGATAAAAGATGTGAATTTCTCTTTTTTTATTTCTTAACTTAAAAGGAAAATTTGATTTTTTTTTTTGCCCAATTTGAGAAGAAAAGTTTTGCACTTGCATTTATACTTTCTACTTCAATCTTTTTTTTTTTATTGATGAGAAACAAGTGAGATTTTGATGTCAGATTTTGGATTTTATTATGAAGTTTTAAGAGATTTACGTAGTTTTTTTTTTTTTTTTTTTTTTTTTTCATTTTTTTTTACATTGGAGATTTCAGACGAAGAAAAAGGTTAAAGGATGGGGAATTACGGATGCAGTGATATTGGAAGAAAATATCTCCCTTTTTTTTTTTTTTTTGGTTATGTACTGTGTACTTTTTGTTAAAGTTTCATATGTAATACATACAATTTTTTATGCACTTGAAGTTCATCTTAGATATTGATATCTATTTATATTTGTTTAGTATTACTTATTAATTATATACCAAAGCAAAAGATAATAAATATGAATAAAAAAATCCCCAGCATGGTGAGCAAGAATTCTAGTTCAAAACAAAAAACTAGTAAACGGGCCTGATAGCCCACCGCATGCCCAGATCTAAGTCTAACGGGGAAGACTTTCTCAATTCTCACTCAAAAAAATCTTTTTATAGAAAAATATTGTTAATAGTAAATATGATTCATATATATATATATATATTAAAAAATTAAAATCAATATATAAAAATAATATTAATATAATATAAATGATTAATACTTAAAATTAATAAAAATATAAAATATTTTAAATATTAATATGTAAAAAATATATAAATAATATATATAAATGAACGAATTGTGGTGGGTTTAAGAAATATCATGAAGAACCTAAAATTACTAAAAGAGCCCTCAAGAAAAAAATCGCCTAAATTCTACATTTTTTTGTTTCTTCGTTCCTTCAGCAACACCAAAGTCTTAAACAAATCAACACTCTTTCTTTCTTCACTCACAAATTAACCAAGTTTTCTTTTTCTCTTTTTTTGTTTTTCTTTTAAAAAATTTTTTTTTTAAAAGAAAAAGCTTGAAAACCATGGCGGGAATCCGTTTGGCACCGGAAGAGTCACTGGATCCAACCCAGCAGCAGCATCCACTGCCGCAGCAACAGCTGCAGACAGGTCGAGAAGTGGCGTCCGACGACGAGCGTTCGTTGGCTGCCGATTCTTGGTCTATAAAGAGCGATTATGGAAGCACACTTGACGATGAGCAGCGCCACGCGGATGCCGCCGAAGCCCTCTCCTCCGCTGTCAACTTCCGTGCCGCCTCCGATTATAGGTTTTCCTTTTATCTAATCTTTATACCTTTCATTTTGCCCTTCTTTCGATTGAATGTTTGGCAAGGTCTTTGCTTTTTAAAACGGATACGTAAATAAAGGTTTTGGAATTTTAGAAAGTGAAATCGGAGCTTACTTGCTGAATTTTAAGTTTTCCTTATTTTTTAATGTAGTATTTTCTTCTGAATTTAGAAGCTCGAGATTTGATCCACTGACAGTTAAAATAAACATCTTTGCTTTGTGAGAATCTGAAATGGGCATTTCACTGTCGTTTTTTGACTTTTGGAAGGGAAAAGTTCATAGTTTATGTTACCTTGCTTATTTTTGTGGAAATTAAGGCTTGTATTAGTGGGATTTTTATTTTTTATTTTTTAAATTATGTGGATTAATGATATTAAAATGAAAATTTGCTGAGATGATCAATCTTTAGAATTTTTAATATGTATTTTAATATATAATTACTTTTAGATGGATAAATTCATGAAGCAAGCCAGAGCAAACAGTATTACAAAATCATATATGATTAAAATGAGCAAGTGGTTGAAAGGAAGTACCAATTTAACATATTTGTTCCCTGCAACTTGTAAAAGATGATGCAATTTTTGTTTTTAATTCTTCAAGATTATTGTTTACTTTTATATCCAAAAAGACATTGCACTTTTCTCTGGGAAGTAGAAAAAGTAACAACCAAATGGAGGCTTTTAGCTGAATTCTTGGGATTTGACGTTTGTTGGGGAAATTATAGGACAATGTTATATATGTTTAACCATTGCTAGAAATAGGAAATAATGTATGTTTATCATTTCTAATATGCCTTAACATGGACTTGTATGACATTTGTTGAACTCACAGTTCTGACAAAGATGAATCAGATGCTGATGCAATGACGTCAATGCTTGGTCTTCGGAGTTATTGGGATGGTGCATATGCAGATGAGCTGGCAAATTTCTGTGAACATGGCCATGCTGGTGAAATTTGGTTAGCATTACTTTAGCTATGTGATTTTTCCTTCAAGCTAGGCATGATCTCTGTACTACTGGCAAAAATATTTTGTTATTGACATAAGTGCATAATTTATTTGTATAATTATATTAAATGGAGTTTAATTTAATATGCGTTTCAATGTTTCCCCATTGAACTACCTTTCGCTGAGTTGTTATCTGGGCAGGGCTTAATAACTTTCTAATAATGAAAGGATTCTACAAACTTTTGTTTTTGCAAGTTTCTGTTTAGGTCTTTCAATGACTTTATCTCTTCACTGTTTTATCTCTCTCCCCCTCTCTCTCTCTCTCTCTCTCTCTCTCTCTCTCTCTCTCTCTCTCTCTCTCTCTCAATAGGTTTGGAGCTGATGTTATGGATACTGTTACTTCTTGGACCAAAAGCTTGTGTATTGCTATTTCTCAAGGTCACATGCCAAATCTTTTTGATGAGTCCAAGCCTGAGCCTGTTGAACAGGGGGATAAATATTTGTCTTGCTGGAGTGTACTAGACATTGGCACTGGCAACGGTCTGCTCCTTCAGGAACTTGCTAAGCAGGGGTACACTCTGAGATTTTGCCTGTACTTCTATTATTATATACTACTAAACGCTAATTCGAGATAAAATTAATTCATAGTCTTTCAAGTGCAATGATGGCTTGCATATTGTTCATGATGCATTCTGATATTTTGCCTGTAGTTCTAATATTATATGCTACTAAAAGCTAATTCAAGATAAAATTAATTCATAGTCTTTCAAGTGCAACGATAAATTGGCTTGCATATTGTTCATGTTATTAATATACGTGAATATTATACTAGTATTTTTGCTGGATTTATGACATAAGTAGATAAGAGGTGATTTTGGTCTAAGTAGATAAGAGGTGATTTTAGTCTTACAGTCTTGAATTTAGCTTGACAATATATGGAAAGCAATAGCAGACATGAACAGATTTTTTGATAAAAAGCATGCAGTTTTTTTATTTTTTTTGGCTCAAAACAGTGAAGTTGGATAGGGCTGAATACTTCAAATCTAAATTTAGTTAGTAACTTTTTCAAAGTACTTAACTTCAACTTGGAACTTTCTAACGAGCTTATTCTCAATCATCCATATCATACATTATAGTCGTTCTTTTAGAGAGAGTATGGGAGAACGGTAATTCTTCACTTGCTGCAGTTTGTCCAAATTATGAAAAGAAGCAAGATAAATATCGTACATGATACTTGTTCAAAAATCTTATTTGAATATGTTCTCAAACTGTTAATTATCAGTACTAGTTTTGTAAAGCTGATTATCATTTGTTATAGGGACATGCTAATTGATTTGATTAACAGAGCAAAAGAAAACTGAACAGAAAAGGCCAGGAAAAGATTATATCTGTTATTCCATTGTGCCACTTTTGGTGTTGGACAATTCAATTTAACTATGTTAAATTAACGGTGCTGTAAGATATGTTTAGGCCTTGGGTCAACTTGCTGATAAATTTATGGGTTAAGAAACTGAAAGATCTTTTTATTATTGCATTACCCTCATGGTCAAGTGAATGCTTTGAATTTTTTAATTCAGGTTCACAGATTTGACAGGAACTGATTATAGTGAAGGGGCGATTGACCTTGCTCGAAGACTTGCTGACCGAGATGGATTTTCAAACATCAAGTTTCTGGTATGAATGGAATGTCTAAGAATTGTAATTGGATCTAATTACTGGCTGTTTTCTTTAATCCTAAAATTTGATTTTTATATTTTTAGTATGAGAAAATTTTAGTATTATTATACTTTTTAATCCGGACCTCCCATGTGAAATGAATTGCTGTATGGTTCTTTTTATTATTATTTTTTATTTTTTACCAGTGAATTGGTCTGTTCTCTTTCATTGTGTTTTTATGTATTCATACATGCACATTGACAATGACTTGGATCTTACTTTTGATTCTTTTGTTATCTGTACAACTTTCTCATATCTTTGCCTTGGTCAAGAAAACCTATTTAGTTTAACTTTGTTGCATTTGTTGTTGAGAAACCATTGTACCTGTAGACGTTTCCTGGGTCTTGCTTTTTAGATATTTGTTTAATCTTTAAACTTCTCAACCATTCTTATTTACTTTTAGATATTTGTTCTATCTTTACAACTTCCTTAACGTCAAAAGGGGCTTCATAAACCAGAATATAATGGCTTGGGGAAGTTAGTGCCAACCAAGTAGTCCAAACAACAAAGTTAAATGTCCATGTTGTGAAGCAAACAGATATTAAGACTTCAAATGCTCATGTCAGTATGAGATAAAGATGGAGTTGCAGGTTTCTTGTTCAGATAATGGAGCATAAACAGATTCCCATTGAAAGTTGAATTCCTACATATGGATAATTCTCTTATTGGCTTTATTATTCTTAAATCACCTCGACCAACGCCATTTTCATTCGGTCCATAGGTTGATGATATTCTCGAGACAAAGTTGGAAAGGCAGTTTCAACTTGTCATGGATAAGGGGACTCTCGATGCCATTGGCTTGCATCCTGATGGGCCTATCAAAAGGTAATAATGACACCATCTTTACTGCAATATCTCCCTTTGCCAGCGGTTTCCCTTGTACATCAATATATATTAATGAATAACTTACTATCAAGTTCTTCAGGCTGATAGAATCTCATATTCCGACTCGTACAATTAACACTGATGTGTAATGAGATGCAGTAATTTGTTTCTTTGCTTTTAATTTTTTGTCATCTCTAACTTGTGCATTTGCAATGACTTCTATTTGGTCACCCTTCTAAAACTTAATTGAACTTTTTCGTTTCAGGATGATGTATTGGGATTCTGTTTCTAAGTTGGTGGCCCCTGGCGGAATATTAGTAAGCATCTTGCAAGCTTGTTTATAGTTTTATCTGTATTTTTATTTTTGTAAATTTGTATGTGTGTGTGAAATGAGAGCCATTGTAATAAAAGCTCAAGCTTGAGTGCTAGCTTTTGTGTGTGTGTGTGTGTGTATCATTACATATCACATAGGAAAGTTAAAAACTAGATTAAAAGGAAAAGAGTTTGAAAGGTGTAGTTGCAAGTTGCTTGAGCCAAGGTTTCAAGCTCAGCTTGCTCGATACTTGGATTTATTCGAGCTTTGAGCTTGACCTGCCTCTTAGCAGAGTTAAGTTCAAATATTCTTCAAGTCAATCCTGATTATAGCTTTCAGAAGCCAGACTCGGTTATATCTCAGCATGCCTGTAAATTGTGTGAGAATTTTCTTTAAAAGAAAGATGTAGTATTACAATCTGTAGATATAACAGCTTGTGCCCAATCCTTTTCTTCTTAAATCCTGGTTGTAGGTGATTACATCTTGCAACCATACAAAAGATGAACTGGTGCAAGAGGTGGAAAATTTCAATCAAAGAAGTATTGCAATGTCCCAAGAGCCAAATGCAATCAAAGACCAAGAAACAGAGGGGGATCGCCCCCCATTCAAATATCTGAACCATGTTAGGACCTATCCAACATTCATGTTTGGTGGATGCGTGGGATCACGGGTTGCCACTGTTGCATTTCTACGGAACTAAGATGGAAACTTCGGTCTTTGTGGAGGCTACACTTATGATTTGTTGTGGTTGAAATGGTCGACTGTGCGCGTACAAAATGGTACTGGATTGGTAATGACATTTGAAGCTTCATTTACCGGATTCTTCCTCTTGGGTAGGATGTTCTTTTATGTTTGTTTAGTTTCCTCGAAAGATACTGGTGTAGGTGGTGGTGAGATTATTATCCTAGGCAATTGAGTACCATTCTTGGGTTGATGTTATCTGTTAGGTTCCTTCCGGATTATGCCATTTAGTTTTAATGTGCTTCTGATGCTCCTGCTTGTTTTGTTTCTTGACTGGTTAATTGGAAGCAGAAACTGTTAGAAAATGGAATTTTATTACGAAGTTTTAGGTGTTTCATTTCTTTCCTTGTCCTGTCTTCCTCCCTTGTCTGATTTGAATCCTGAAAGTCCACACGTTGTTTGCAGTGAATGGATCCTTCTCCTCCTTTGCCTCCATGGCAGAATGGATTTCTTAGGGTTATTTTAGCATTGTTGGTAGAAAAAGCTTGGGTTAAAAAAATGTGATTTAAGAACTTTGTTTGGCATTGTTGCACAAGTGCTAGGAGCCATTAAAATGTAAATATGTATATATATATATATGTTTAAAATAAGACAATATAGAATGTGAGGATAATAAAATTATTTTATTCGAAAGTTTAGCTTCCTAGTAACAAAAGTTCTATTATTTTTTTATTTTTTTTGGGGATATCAAATCATAATTTTAGCCGTAAGTTAACTTTTCGTTTATTTGTTTAGCAATGCTTTTACGGTTAAACTAACTTCTAATCTAAAAGATTGTGTTAATAGTAATGTTTAAACGAGTCTTGGTGTTTGGATTGATTTGTTTTCCAACTTAGTTTGGGATATAAATAATACTAGAATTTTACATCCACTTTTTGAGCGAAAAAATGTTTTTGTTTTCAAAAAAATTATTATATTTTAAAAGAACAAGTTAAAATAAGAAAGTAAGAAAATAATTTTTAAGTGAGTAGTTTTTTAGTAGTAAGTTATTTCTTAAAAATAGAAAAAAAAAACATAAAAATCCCTAATTTATTTTATTATTATTATAATTTGAATTTGGCTTTTATATAATTTTTAATTGAATATGTATCATTTGATTTATAATATTAAACAAGAAATTTTATAAAATTATAGATAAGTCTTGAACATTAGCATACATTTCATTTCCCATTTTGACTTAAAATTTGTTGATAACAAGTTCCAAGTTCCTATTATCTTTTTTATTTTTTATTTTTTTGATAATTTAAGTTGTCAGAGATTTGATGCTTGATCATTGAAACTAAAAGTTTAATACTCTACCAATATATTGTACGGTTGTTGCGAAGTTTCAATTATCATTAGTGGCCTTATCTCTATATTTTATTATTTTATTTAAAAATGTTTTTATATTTTTATTATATTTAAATACATTTTTAATTTTTTTTTTGCACCTAAATTGGCTTTATCCTTTAATTTACATTCAAATGAACCATTAACATAAACTAACCTGAGTAAATCCTTAAAATAAATCGATATTTTATTTAAAATAAAAGCATTTTTAAATATAAATAAGAAATAAATATTTATGTGAATGCAATAAAAATATAAAAACTTACCTATAAAGTGAAGTAATTTAAGAGTTTATTGTTTTTAATATTTTAGTGATTTACCGGTAATCATGAAAATGAACTTATAGCTCGTAAAGTTTTATGCTTTGTTTGGTAAAAAGCAAGGGAAAGAATGCGAGTAAAGAAAAACTATGAGAGATAGGAAAATTATATTTTATTTCTTGTATTCGGTATACGGATGAAAAATAAAAAGAAAGTAATTAAGAGTGAAATTGTAAATACGATTATTAATTTAAGTTGAATAAGTTTTTTTTTTAATTTAAAAAATGATTTAAAAGGAAGATCAAAATGCAAATCATTCATTTATTTTACGTTTTTTTTCCTACTAAACAAAAGAAAGGAGGAAAAATTTTATTTTTCATTTTTCATTTTCTCTTTTCTCCATCTCTCTTTCCTTCTTACTATAGCTCATTTTAAGCAAACACTAATCTAACATCCTTTTTCACATTAACCAGCCCAAACATTAACCTTATGTTTGCTAAATAGGAATGAAAATAGAGGGAAAAATGTGAAGAAAGCAAAAAAAAAAAGAGAGGGAAACAAAAAGATTATGAGTAAAGTTGCAAATCAAATTATTAATATAAATTAATTGAATATTTTTCCTTTCATATTTAGAAGGATAAAATTTAAAGGGAAAGGAAATGGAAAAATCCACTCATTTTCCTTCAATATTCCTATTTCTCTCCTACCAATCAACGGAAAGAACAGGAAAAAAAAAAGTTTTTCTTTCCTCTTTTCCTTAAACCAAATGTAGTATAAGTAATTTCAAACTAATGTTTATTTGTTACATTTTTCATTATTTCCCAAGATATATTTTAAATTTAATCAGTAATACTATCTTTCTAATTGGAAAAGAGATTTTTTTTTTTTAGTAGCAAAAGGGAAAAAAAAAAAAAGGGAAATTTGGAAGCTTTGGAAATTAGACGGCAACCTTACCAAAATCCACCTTTATGGATAAATCATTTTGATTAATTCCAATTTCTTCAAACAAAAAAAAATTCAAATACGAGTTTCTTATCTTTCTTATGCCAATGTAACAATTGTTAATTGGTACACACTTGTGCAACTATTTATTTATTTATTTTTTATAAAAATACAATTGTCGAGTTAATTATGTATTCACACTCTATGTATGTATATGTAAAATTTCAAATTTAGTATCGATATTATATTAATTATGAATATTAATATTTTTAATATTTGAAATTTTGTTGAGAGTTAAAAAATAATTGGATAGTTTCAATTAACTTAAAATTTTGCACATATATAATGTATTTGCATAAAATAGAGAATGATGTTTAACAATTGGAATAATAAAATAAGCCATCTATTCATCTTCATTTCAATCATAATATAGGAATTTTTTAAATTCTTACCCTAGTTCTGATATGTCCCTCTTTATGAGATTAGCAAGATTTGAATATTGATCAATAAAATTAAAAGCTTAACAATTTATGCAATAATTGACCTCTCTTTTTCTTTCACTTATAAATAACTTTTTCAGTCCCTTTTTTTCCTTTATAAATATATTATTCGGTTTTCATACATTAATATCCCAAACCCACCTTTTTTTTAATCCTTTTAATTTTAAACTTAAGATAAAAAATTTAATCCATAAGAAGAAATTCCAATCTTTTTGTTTTCCAATGAATAAAAGTAGCATTTTATTCGTTTAGATAAGTAGAATCCAACAAACTAAAAGTTGATGCTCAAATATTCTAATAATGAAAATTAAATAGGTAAGATTTGGTGAAATAATCCCACAACATAAAGACAAAAGTAATCGTCTTTTCATAAGTCATTATATCACATAAAATAAAGATAATTTAGAGATGCAAACAATAAAGATAATATAGAGATTCAAAAAAGAATCAAGAGGATTAAAAGATTGTGTTTGGTAGTCAACAAAACAATAGAAATTGGGAAAAAGAACTAATTCGGTTACTTAATACATGTAAATTAGCTTTCAAGTTTTTTTTTTTTCCTTATGCAATCTTTGTCAAATTATTGAGACATAAGTGCAACGAGATGTCACAATTTTCAATTAAACAATGAATCTGATGATAATGTTGGTTTCAATTCATGAGAAAATATTTCATTATCCGGTATGGTACCATCTATCAACTTTCTGCTTTATACATTCATCCTATTGTCAAGAATTACACATTTTTATCCCCTCACGTCATTTTAATTTCTACTAGAAACTAAGGGGTAATTTATGTTTTAGGTCATTGAATTTAGTATCAATTTTCATATAAGTCACAAACTTTTAATTCATCAAATTACATCATTGAACTTTTAATATTAACAAATTAAGTCACGATAATTTTGTTAAAGTAATTGTAACAAAAAAGCTGACTCAGTATGCATACACGTTGTATCACTACTGGATATTATCTTGATAAGATGTAAAAAATAAGTCATATATACGTACTGAGTCAGTTTTTCTATTGGAATTACTTAATGGAGTTAGCTTAAGTGATCTAATTTTTTAGTAATAAAAGTTCAATGATGTAATTTGATGAAATTAAATGTTTATTACTTACATTAAAGTTAATGCTAACTATAGTGACTTAGACTGCAAATTACCTAGAAACTAATATAACTTAATGTTTTGGCTTAATGAAATGGGGAAGTTTTGGAATTTTGAGATTTCAGATTTAAATTTATATTAGATTGATTTAGTTTTACACTGATTTTTTAACTTATTTATTTGTTCATTAAATTAATTCTTTAGTTTCATATACATGTATCTATATTATATGTTATACTTAAATATGATTGTAAATTTCTTGTATTTGTAATTTCACAAGAAAAAAAAAAAAAAGCTAACCTAACCTAATCCCATATTGAAACGTTCATAAATCACGTATTTCATACACGTTTTCTTCTTAGTTTGATTATGTTTTCTAGCTTTATTTTAGTTACTTATATTTGTTTTTCAATTTTAGATTTATTTTAGAGAATGAAGCAAAAACCTGTTAATGAGGATATTAATGAGCTTATAATATCATAATCATAAGATGGAAGAAAATACTGGAGTCAGAAAGATTAATTCTTCGGTAAAAGCTTTATTTTTGCACTCCAAGTAATAGGTTGATACTTAAAAGCATCATAATTGATCAACTAAATTTTCTTTGAAAGTGACATCCAAATTTTCTACTTCGAATAGGATTCTCCAACTTCGCCTAGGGTTCTCTTTTAGCCATTTAAATAGAGACTTAACCTTGGCGTTCAAGGAGAAAAAAATTAAAATTAAGAGGAGGCTGAGAGCATAAAAAAGAAGAACTAGAAGGGAAAAAGAGGATAATAAGAAGAAGACTAAGAGGAAAAGGAAAAAAATACAATTGCCCACAATACTTGAGTTTCTTCTTTCTTTCTTTTTCTCTTTCTTTTTTTTTTCATCATTGCTGGAGTTTCTTATGAATCTTTTATTGAACACATCAAACATGTATAACTAAGTTTCTTTTTTTTGTTAAGGTTGGTCTTAAAGCCTTAGACATGACTTTATAATTGATATTAAGAACTATTCAATAATTATCTTTTAAAAATGCTTATGTTTTCCATAAAAACAGTTTATGATTCTTATCTTGATTTGTTTAGGTGCATAACTAAATAGACCTTGATAATTATCTATTGCTAGATTAGGAATCTTGATCTACAATTGTCTTATTTTCCTATTCATTAGTAGCACATTGTGATAAATGATATGGTCAAGTTTTTGTTAATTACAATGTGGAACATAATTTAGGTTAAATAATCCGAGCTTGTGTGTTTATTGTTTAGATTAAGCTATCTTCTTTATCTTAAAGCTACTACTAAATTAAATCTAGTGAGTTTATTCTAAGTTATTTAATAGCTAGGGATTAAATAGAGAGCTTGTTATATTTAATGACAAACTAAAAAACGATTGGGGTAGCAAAGCATGTTGCTATCAATTGCTTTAAAGATAATTTTGATATTGATTCATCATTTATGTATAGAGATGGCAAATGATTTCTTCACTTTACTTTTCATCGGTGGCAAATGATTCCTTAACTTCACTTTTCATCATTATTGTCACTTGTTATTTTATTTCCTTAAATCTTAGTTTTACTTTTAGGATTTCTTATTTTGTTTGTATCGCAATACAGTCAACCCCATTCATAGTTTAGCTATTTCTTTTGTGAAGTTTTTTTTTAAATTTTTTTGGTTATATTAGATTAGAATGTTGCACCAGTTTAGCTATTTCTTTTGTGAAGTTTTTTTTTTTTAAATTTTTTGGTTATATTAGATTAGAATGTTGCACCAATAACTTATAAATTGAGAAGAATCTATGATGATATGACACCTTGCTTACTACTATATACAATAACAGCCATAATTTAGTGCAAAGATTTAAGAGATACATTATTTAGCGTATTAAATTTTGGCACAATTGCTAGGGATTGTTTTCTTCAATTTATTTGTTATTTGATTTTGCTTTATGTTTTTAATTTTATTTCTAATTAGCTTTTTTGATGGTTTTGCTTTTTTATGTTCGAACAAGAGCTAGAATTGCTACTGCAAAAGATAAAAGATTACTTGCATGACTCTAGATGTAACCAAAATTAGCAATTTGCAGTTTATCCGCCTTCACCACCACTAAGCATATTCTTCACCATTTGAGTTGAATCTCGTAATCCATGCTACCCTTTCATCGACTAACTCATCCATAACAAAAAGGGTGGATTTGAACTACCAAACTCTTAAGGAGTTGGCAACTCCTGATCTAGATCAACAACCATTGTGCATTGAATACCTAACCTTGAGGTAATATTCGAGCTTAAGTCTGGAATGATCCATCTTCTCCTAGCTTTTCATGGTTTTGCTTGCGAAGATCCAAACAAGCACCTAAACAATTTTATGTAGTATGCTCAAGCATGAAGCCAATTGGTATTTTTGAGGAGCAAATCAAGTTAAGAGCCTTTCTATTCTCTCTGGTAGATTCTGTAAAAGGAATGGCTCTATTATTTATTTTCGATGACCATTACTATATGGAATAAGATGAAAAGATTATTCTTAGAGAAATATTTTTTTGCATTAAAGACTACTAAGATTTAGAAAAAAAAATCTATGGCATCCAGTGGTACAATAGGGAAAGTTTGTATAACTATTAAAAACGATTTAAGAAGCTATGTGCATCTTGCCTTCCTCATCAAATAAGTCAGCATCCTCTAATCCACTATTTTTATAAAGGTCTCATGCCTATGGAGCGGTGCATGATTAATGTAACAAGTGAAAGAGCTTCGATGCACAAGACTCCTATGGAAGTAAGGACCCTGATAGCTAATATGGTGGCCAATTCACAATAGTTTGGCAATCAAATCACATTTCTTACCATGAAAGGTAAATAAGGTCTGCGTTATATTAAACATTTAAAAACACCTAGCCAATCTCACTTCCCTAGTTCAACAAATGGCCATGAGTACTGTTCATCAATTAAAGAAGTGTGGAGTATGCTTTTTGGTGGATCATCCAACCAATATGTGCTCGTCTTTAGAAAAGGATAATTTAGAGCAAGCTAATGCTCTAAGAGGGTTTTAAGGGTAGCAAAGGTTGGAAATGATAAATGTGTGATCCTTTTTTAAACACTTACAATATTAAATGGAGGAACCATCTTAATCCTAGCTATTTAGAAATCCAAATGTTGATTATAGTTGTCCACTTGGCTTCAATCAACCAAATCCTTAAAGAGGTGTGCATTACCAAGTGCAAATCAATTTCAGCCACAACCTATGACTCACAACCAATGTGCATCTCTTAAGGATCTAGCTAAATCTTTAACTACTAACTCTTTGCAATTTCAATAGGAAACAAGAACAACCATTAAAAATTTGAAAATGCAAATGAGTCAATTGACTAGTGGCATAGCTAAATTAGAGGCACAAAGATTTGGAAAACTCCCTTCCCAAACTGTGCTTAAAGTAAAAGAGAATGCTAGTGTTGTGACCATCAGGAGTGGGAAACAACTTGAGAAAAAACCAAAATAAGGAAGAAACCTGAGGATGAGACAGATCAAAAGAGGGATTCAACTTTTAAGGATAATGAAGCCACAATTCTTATTGAGACTACTGTCACAATGTGCCCCGAGTGGATCCTCCCGGATCTCTGGGTGTATACAATTTAAAAATATTTTTTTAACTTGGAAATGTCTTCTTAACCGAGACTTTTCCTTCATGACATGATGAGAATAAGAAAGTATGAATTCTCAACTTGTGATACAGTGAAGAGGACCATAAGACGAATCGCTCATCGTATTGGTTTTGGATGACCATCATAAAATGGCCAATGCTTGGAGTCACCATCAATCATTTCAAACTAGGCATGACTAGATGCCGATTGAAACCTACATTGATCCCGTGGTCTACGTAGTATAAAGATTTATCGTTTGGGTAGGGAGTTGGTTACGCACGATGAGGTACGAACCTTTTCACGATGCCTAAAATCGGTACCTTACTAACTATGTTTTATCTTGGTTTCGATTCTTTCGATCTTAACTCGTCATTTTTTTGATATAACCCTTTTTTAATGCATGAATTTTATAGAAATACAAATCCAAGTTTTGATGAAAAGATTTAATCTCATATACGCCACAGAGAGATGGGGAATATAGAGATTTTCAATAAAAATGACCTCTGGATTTTACTTTGAAAAATGGAATATTCCACTTTGGGCACTGGAGAGATACTCACACGAAATATTACTTTAGTTTTATTTGAAATGATTGGAAAACATGAATGCAAATAATCATCACAAAGAAATCATGTTAGTAAGGCAATAAATGAAGTAACATAGCATGGATCATTCAATACAATGATAAAGAAAAGGGATGGACTATTGGAATTTATCTCGTAATTAGCATTGATTATCTGAGAATAATCGAATCGATAATTTTGGAGATGCATCTGGGTTTCCTGATTAAATGAGGTTTGTTTAACATATTCATGGAAGTCTAAAAAGGAGAAAAATTTAATTGTAGTTGAAAGACAGGGTTTGAGTATCCCCTCGAAAAGATAGGGTTGGAGTATCCCCATGGATGGCGAATAATTTTGATGAAGGAAGATTTTTTTTATCTTGACAAATTTAAAAAGTGGGGTTAGAGTTCCCTCAGAAGGTCAAGGTTGGAGTATCCCCGAAAGTGGCATATCTGATGCTTCTTTAAAAAAGTTGAGCTGGAAAAATTAAATTGACAAAACCTTGTGATTTAGAAAAGGGTGAGCATTTTGATGACTTTTGGTGAAAGAAATTATTGTGAATGAGGATGGTAAAGATGTAAAATATGTTCATGCCTTGATACGAGCCTATGGGAGGTCAAAGCATGTTCTCAAGGCTGATCGGGGTGATACAGTGACATTCAAATGTCTCGAGATGAAATTCGGGAAAACAACTTAATTTTGAGCATAACGAAAAACAGGGGACAGCATCACGCTGCCCTATATCCCGAATTTATTCTAAATTAGTTTGAAGGCTTTAGAGGGAGGACAAGATACCGTTAGAAAGGTAACTTGACGACAATCAATCTAAAAAAATTTCCAATATCTCAAAAAGTCACTTTCCAAGGGTTCAAGTTTGGATTAATTTTGCTGTTGGCAGAGCATACGAGGGACAAGGTGTGTTAAAATTTGAAAAATCATTTTGGACTCATTTGGTATTAAAAAATTACAAATAATACCTTTCTAGAAAAGGAATTTCATGAATTTTTTAGGAAAAATATTGGACGGATTTGGAAAAATTGTTTACTGGGCCTGAAGGGCCCAACTAGAATACATGTTATTGATTTTAGAGGTTCCGGATAGTCTAAGTTTGAAAAATCATAATTCCTTCATCTGGACTGATCCAGGGGTGAACAAGACCTCGTTTTAAAGATATTTTAACACACTTTCAGAAAAAATATTATAAAATTCATGAAAAATCATTTGGGATTTTAAAGTGATTTTTCAATTTGTAACAGTGATGCTGCCAGTAGGGGATAAAGCAAAGCAGGGGATTTTTTTAATTTTTCTTTATGTTTTTGGGTCTAAACTTGAGTCATTAACATTTGAACATCCATGACTAAAGAGATAGAGTGGCATGAGCATCATGAACTCATTTACATAGCCCTGGAGTATTTTGGGATGACGAAACATCTCATTGATCGTATAACTCAAGGTTTTGACTCAAAAACAAGGCACAAACATTTTGGGAACAAGTGCAAGGCCATTTTCATTGGAAAATCAGAAGTTTTGAGCTCGTTCAATCAAGATTCCAAATTCTGGAAAACTTAATTTTCTTTAAGATTTTTTTTTTGCTAACCTTAAGGAAAATGCTAAGTCCATGTTAATCCTCATTATTTGAGGTTAACATGCTTGGCTTAGGGAGGTTTTGAAAATTAGTTTTTGGGTAGCCATCAAACATGCATTTAGACAAGGAGAAGACAATGAACATACAAAGGGATAGCATAAAACATAATTAGGGCTGCAAATTTTACCAATGGTCTTGACAAAGAAAGTGTTATGCACACATCTCATAAAGTAAAGCATGCTGAAAATGACAATGATTCATGACAAAATGCATGCTAACATATAAACATGCTTAAAATATGCTAGGCTAAGAATTCATACATGGATTAATCATAACAAGATGCATGGATATGGCATAAAATGCATGAGCAAGAGCTATCAAAAATAATGAGAATGAAATGAGGCATTTTGCACATCAAAGGGGCATTAAGGCATCCAAATCCTAAACTACCACAACCAAAGGCCACAATAATACATGAGAATCCTAAGAGGGTGATGGAAACTTGGAGAGCTTACTAAAATGATGAAAATGCTGAAAAACAAAAAATGAAAGTGATAAAGTAAGAAGTTATACCAACAAAACCTTAATTTTTGGCCAAATAGTTGGAGCAGCAAAGATGACTTGAATTTTCCCTTTTTCCTTATTGTTAATAAGCAAGAAAAAGAGAGAAACAATGAGGTTTTGATTCTGGTATGGATGAGGGTGATTTCAGAATGTCTAATGGTTAAGAGTGAGTGTTTTGGGGTTGTTTTTGGGTGATGAAATGATACGCTATGGGATTTGGTTTTCTTGATATGTGAATGTGTTTTTGGAAGCTAAAACAAGCTAGAATCTAAGGTTCCTCAGTTGAGATATAAGTGGTCTATTTATACCAGCATTTTAGAGCCAAATTTAAGGTTTTTTTAGTCATTTCTCAAGGGGGACAAAGTGATATCAGCCTGGTGGCTTTAGAGTGGCTGTAGGGAGCAAATTGCTGCCAATGTGATAGACATAGGGTGGCTGGTTTAAATGCTGAAGTGATTTTTCACCAAATAGGGTGGCTGATGGTGATCTTGGTCAACAAACTAAGGAGGAGTAGGGTGATCATATGATATTAACCTTTTTTTTATCTAATTTAGACTTCCAAAAAATGTTTTGATTAGTTCAAAAGTCCTAATTCATAATCTGACATGGATTTTGATCTTTTTTGATGTAAAGAAACGAGTTAAAATCGAGTTTTTGATTAATGGTGGATGAGTTAAAAATGCCCAGACCGTGGAAAATGGCCTGTATGTATTGATACATTGTAAAATGTATCGATGCATTTGATCCAAAAACCTTGAGTGTATCGATACTATAAACCATTGTATCGATACTATGAACCATTGTATCGATACATGTTGATATGTATCGATACATTTCTTTACAGAATGCATGTTTTGGTCTTGGCATGGCCTAGTATTGATACATGAGCTCTTGTATCGATACATAAGCTCATGTATCAATACATTTACATGTTGTATTTATACAAATGGGGATATTTCAAATTTTTGGATCGTTAGAGCATTGTATCGATACATGAGAACCATGTATCGATACATTTAAGTAAAATTATGAATTTTTTCATATCTTTTTTCCTCGGACACCTTGACCTACATCCTTTGATGCCATATCTTTGCATTTACCTTTGATATGATCCATAGGCTATCTTGACCTCCTCAAATTACTTTTTTGCCAGACGACATCGCCTCCTTTCACGTCCGTGCCCCAGATTGCTAAAAATTAGCCCGGACAAAATAAGGTGTCTATAACTGCCCCTTTTTTACTGTTGCTGAGAATCAGGAATAGGGCAAAGATGAATAGACACTATTTTGTCTAGGGTGGAATGACACTCCCTAGAACACTTGTAAAGAAATACATTATAATTAGTACTTCGATGTGATAAGTGTAGTGTACTAGCAACGATCCTAATAGAGGTTTAAGTGAATTTTGTAAGGTTTGCCCACCCTACTAAGGTGTCAGGTTTTCTAAGGCTTAACCCCTTAAGCAGGTGCAGAGTAACATGGATTTTTTATGTGGTGCTGTCAGCTTGTGCGGACTTTGACTTAAACTTGGGTGCCACCAGCTCATGTGGGCTTTGATTTGAGTTTCGCCAGCTTGTACGAGCTTTGACTTAGACTTGGGTGCCACCAACTTGCGTGGGCTTTGACTCGTGTGCTGCCAGCTTACGTAGGCTTTAAAATGAGTGTCACTGACTTGTGGGCTTTGAAAGGAGTGCCACTGACTTATGGGCTTTGAAGAGGGTGCCATTGACTTGTGGGCTTTGAAAGAAGTGCCACTGACTTATGGGTTTTTGGAAAGGGTGTTTCAAAGTCGCCACTGACTTGTGGGCTTTGAAAAGGGTGCCGCTGACTTGTGGGCTTTGAAAAAATGCTACTGACTTGTGGGCTTTGAAAAGATGCCACTGACTTATGGCTTTAAAAAGGGTGCCACTAACTTGTAGGCATTGAAAATGTGTCAATGACTTGTGCGCTTGATGTGGGTATGATTGGCATCAGGTTGTTTGCAGACAAGTTTGTTGCCACTAGCTCGTATGGGCTTAAGAAGGTTTCTTGATAGATGACTCCTTAATAATGCTTGGTTTATGTAGCTCAAAGTTCTTACCAGGAACTCCTTAGAGGTTTAGTGAACCTGGCTTGAAGTAACATTGCAAAAATCATGATGTGTGATGGTCATGTAAATGCATGATGTGGAATGCTGTCATGATTGCAAGATGTGAAGTCTAATACGGGAGATAGTCGTTGTTTTTCTTGTACATCATTCAGACTCTCATAGGGATGGCAATTCGTCTTTGTTGTAACTATGGATAGGAATTTTCCTAATTTTGCTGGGGATTATAGGTTACCCCAGCTCTATTAGGGATATGACAAAAAATCTATTCTCAAGAATTTGGATTATTGCATTTCTAGATTTAGGAGGCTCAATTGTTTTCTTGACAATTGGAAGGCATTGTCAACAATTTAAAGACTGTTTGACTAATCAGGTTGATGTATCTAGTTTCGATAGGATTCTGATAGAATGCATGGGTCGATTTTAGGTTAGCTTAAAATGGTTTTTCTTGAGATGTGGCTTGTGAAAGCAAGAAATGGTTTGAGGTATGGTTATGCCAAGCGGGTGTTCGGGTGCAAAAAATGCATGATCTTGATGATCAGGGCATAAGCAGAGTTCCCTACACTTTTTTTCCCTTTCAATGTAATATCGAGATGTCCTAATGCACATTTCAGTTGATTATCAAACATTATCAGTTAAATGACATGTGCAATGTGAATTGTACAGGGGGTTAAAAGGAATAAGGTAATATTTATTGATGATAACAAACAGATACAACTTGGTATACTATTTGACAAAAAGGTGATTTGGTGGTAAGAAGTATGATCTTTTGGGCAAAAGATGCCCTTGAAGATCACGACATGAATGTTTTTAGGTGTTTTCCAGGATCTTTCTCAAGCAATGAATGTGACCAGTATGAGCTGATCTTTGGAAGATCCTTAGGATTGCTTCGCTTTGTTCTGTAAGTGATCTCAGTCTATGCTATCAAAATTAATCTTCTCAAGTCGCCCTTGTGGGTTTTCAACTGTAGTACGGCTGGTTGCCCAAATGGCTTTTTCAAATTTTCATTTGGACCCATTTTTGTTTTCTTCTTTTTTTTGTTGTTTTTGTTTTTTTTTTCTTTTTTTTTTGAAGGATGCCTTTTCAAGTTTTCGCCCTCTACGTGTAATATTTCTTGATGGAATCTGAGTTGACTGGGTTAGGCAAGGCATTACCGTCTATTTCTGACAAGATTAGGGCCCTTTTGGAGAAGGCTTACTTCACGACATACGGTCTTTCCCAATTAGGGGTCCACTTGCCCCGTGCATCTTTCTGAATTAGGAGGATCTTCTTCAATACCAATTCACTTGGGTAAAATTGTAGTGGGTGCATTTTTTTGTCGTGGCCTTGGATCATGCGTCTTTGATACATTTGACCATGGTAGATGGCTTTCATGCATTTTTCCTTAATGAGGTTGAGCTGGTCATATCTGTTCTTGATCCATTCAGCTTTTTCAAGTTTAGTTTCAATCAAGAAGACTTTAAGAGAAGGAATCTCGACTTCGATAGGCAATATAGCTTCCATCCCATAGACAAAAAAAAATAAGGTAGCATCCATGGAAGTGCAAACTGAGGTCTGATAGGCATGAAGTGCAAAGAATAGCTTCTCATGCCAGTCTTTGTAAGTCTCGGCCATTTTTTTAACAATTTTTTTAATGTTTTTATTGGCTGCCTCGACTGCCCCATTCATCTTTGGGTGATAAGGGACATAATTATGAGCTGGATCTTGAACTGTGAGTGGACCGCTTGCATTATTTTATTATTTAAATTGCTTGCATTGTCTGTGATGATTTGGTTCGAGAGGCTATATCTACAGATGATGTCCCACTTGACAAACCTATAGATGGTCAATCTAGTGACATTAGCATATGAGGCAATCTCTACCCATTTGGTGACATAGTTTATCGTTACCAAGATAAAATGATGCCTATTAGAAGCTTTAAGGGGTGATTGGCCTAATCACTCTATGCCCCACATAGAGAAAGGCCATGAGGCTATCATGACTTGAAGTGGCGCTGGAGGGACAATGATCTTGTCCGCATAGATTTGACACCAATGGCATTTTTAGGCATAATTAATGCCGTCTCTCTCGAGGATCAACCAGTAATTACCTGCTCTCATGATTTGCTTGGCCATCCGATGTCCATTAGCATGCGTGCCACAAATCCCTTCATGAACTTCTTCTAGGATCTTTTTAGCTTCAAGAGTGTCAACACATCTGAGCAATACTTGATCGTGACTCATTTTGTATAAGATTTTTTCATCGAGAACAAATCCTATAGCCAGCCTTCTGATAGTCCTTTTATCAGTCTTGGTTGCATGTTTGGGATATTGCTGATCCTTGATGTAACGAAGGATGTTATAGTACCACGATAAACCATCCTTCTCTTTTTCGACACTATGATAATGAACCAGAGTTATGTAAATGCTCATCTGGATGGAAGCAACGTCCAACTCTTGGTTGATTTTAAACATGGATGACAAGGTAGCCAAAGCATTAACTATTTGGTTCTCTTCTCGAGGTAAGTGTCAAAAACTAATATCATCAAATTCTTTCTTGAGCTCTGCTACCAGTTTCCCATACTGCATCAGCTTGGCATCGTGAGTTTGCCATTCCTTTTTCAATTGGTAGATGACTAGGGTCGAATCATCAAACACCTATAATATCTTGACATTCTTCTTAATGGCTGCTTGAAGCCTTATGACATAACCTTCATATTCTGCAATATTATTCGTATAGTTAAAATTTAGCCTTGCTGTGAATGGATAATGACTCCCGTTGGGTGACATCAATATTGCCCAAATTCTATGTCTTAGAGCGATTGATGCTCCATCAAAATACATCTTCCAAGATTGGTCTTGGTTGGAGGCATCTTCCTCTTTAGAAATGCACATTAGATCTTAATTTGGGAATTCAAAATTTAAGGGTTCATAGTCATCTACCACTCGACTTGCTAAAAAGTCAGCTATTGCACTGCCTTTGATGGCCTTTTGACTGACATAGGCAATGTTGTATTTACAAAGCAGGACTTGCCATCTAGCTAGCCTTCATGATAGTGCAGGGGCTTCGCATAGATATTTAATAGGATCAAGCCTTGCAATCAACCATGTGGTGTGATACAGTATGTACTACCTGAGTCTCTTGGCTGTCCACACTAAAGCACAGCATAATTATTGACTGCGGAGTAATTGCACTCACGTTCTATGAACTTTTTGCTTAAGTAATAGATTACTCGTTCTTTCTTTCCTGACTTATCATGCTGCCCTAATACACAACCCATAGACTTGTTGAAGACTGCCAAGTAAAGGATTAAAGGTCAACCGAGTATCAATGGTACCAACACTAGTGGGCTTGATAGATAATGTTTGACTTTATCAAAGGCTTCTTGACATGCCTCATTCCACTCTCTCGAATTTTGTTTATGAAGGAGCCAAAAGATGGGTTGCATTTATCAGTGAGCTGTGATATGAATCTAGCAATGTAGTTCAGTCTCCTCAAAAAGCTTCTCACTTCCTTTTGGGTTTGAAGTGGTGGCATATCTTGAATGGCTTTGACTTTGTCTAGGTCAACTTTAATCCCTTTTTCATTAACTATAAAGCCTAAAAGCTTACCCGAAGTGACTCTGAAGGTACATTTAGTAGGATTCAATTTGAGTTGAAATTTTCATAGCTATTCAAAAAGTTTTTAAACGTCTGTGACATGCTTATCCTCTTTCGTTGCCTTGGCAATCATATCGTCAACATAGACCTTAATTTTTTTATGCATTATGTCATGGAATAGGGCTACCATGGCCCGTTGATAGGTTACCCCTGCATTTTTGAGTCTGAAGGGCATGACATTATAGCAAAATGTCCTCTACATGGTTACAAAAGTTGTTTTCTCCATATCTTCGGGTGCCATCTTGATCTGGTTGTAGCCTGAGAATCCATCCATGAAGGAGAACAGAGAATTCTTTGCCGTGTTGTCTACCAAAGTATTGATATAGGGTACCAAGAAGTTATTTTTGGGAATAGCTCGATTCAGATCCCGATAATCAACACATATTTGTACTTTGCCATCTTTCTTTGGGATTGGAACTATATTGGCAACCCATTCTGGATATTTGGCTACTCTAATAAACTCTGCATCAAACTGCTTCTTGACTTCCTCTTTAATTTTGAGAAGCATTTTCGGCTTCATCCTCTTTAACTTTTGCCAGATCGGTTTGTATCTGGGCTTGATGTGAAGTTTGTGGACCACTATATCAATGTCTAGCCCTAGCATGTCTTGATATGACTAAGCGAATACATGCCAATATTCCTGGAGTAATTCTATCAATTTGGTCCTAGTTATTGACTTTATTGAGGTTTCAATTTTAACCTCCTTTTAATCCTTCTGAGTATCTAGATTTATTACTTTTGTTGGGTTTTTATGGGGCATGATCTGCTTCTTCTTTTACTCAACTAATCATAAAAGGTCTGGTGGTACGGAGCTTTCTTCAAAATCCTCTCGAGATCAATTTTACTAGTGCAAATTGACTGTTTGAAATTGATCTTCAGCAACCCATTAGACACATCCATATCACTGTCATCAGGACAGCTGAAAAGGTAGAGAAATAAACATTGTAAAAGGCACACACATAACTAAGGGATTTGGATAAAATGAAGGCAAAAAAGGTTGAAAAATGATAATAATATGGAATGATATATGCAAAAGTCATTTCATTGATAATGTTTGATAAAAAAAGTCCCTTACATAGGAGACCTATCTGCCTTTGGGCGAGGATAGATAGGTTTTCATTTGTTAATGTTACATGAAAGGGATAACAAAAGTGCAGGGGCTTCCGTCATGACCTTGTCATCAAAATTAGGTCTTAGTGGAAGGACACGAATTTTTTGGCTCGATAACCTAGAGATAGAGGTTGTTAAGTACTTTGTTTAAGATGACCAAGACATCTTTAGCCTTTTGCTCTTCTGGTTGGCTTGGATCAATTCATCCTCCCAAACAAAATATCTCATGGAAAGATAAGAACGTTGTCAACTTCGATTTTCATTCTTGACCCAATGATTATGTCATCTCCTGGTCGCAGATCCTCTTTTCTTGCTGTTTTTTCTTGAGTGCACATTGGCCTTGAATCCTAAGCCTCTTTTCTTGGCTTGATTGGTGATCTGTAGGGCTTGGGCCATCCCTTGCAGATTCAAGCCAAGCCCTTTTCCAACATAGGAACCTTTGCCAACGGTCATTTTTAAACCTGAGTGGGTACTCTTTGATAGGTCAGGTTTAACTATTGGCAATCTTTCTCCCATAAATGTTGCATTAATGAACTCGAAGGATCAGAAGGATGGCTTTGGTGCATCTTTATTAGGATCTATATAGATATCCTAAGTGAAAGTAGTGGCGATAATTTCTTTTTCAGCTCCAGTGGTAACTACTTCGTCATATATCACAAATTTGCGCTTCTGATGGAGAGAGGATGGGACAACTCCAGCGGAGTATGTCCATGGCCTTCGTAATAGGCAGTTGTAAGAATGATTAATATCCATAACTTGAAAGTCTACTTCATATGTACATGGGCCTATCTGAAGCTGGATTGTGATATTTTGAATTACTCCATGACATGTTCCATCAAAAGCTCAGACTATGGTGTGGCTACTCTTGATGTTGGACTAATCAATAGGGAGTTTGCTTAATGTAGTCATAGGCATGACATTAAGGGCCGACCCATTGTCTATGAGTACTTAGGGCCGAATGCATCTCTTACAATGGGTAGTGATATGAAGAGCTTTATAACTGCCCCTGCCTCCGAGTGGGATCTCATCATCAGTGAAGGAGATATAATTATCGACTGTGATGTTATTCACTAGCCAATCTAATTTGTCCACGGAGATGTCCGGTGGCACGTATGCTTGGTTTAACACCTTTAGTAATGCATTTCGGTAAACCACTGAATTAAAAAGAGGAGATAGCACAGAGACCTTTGCGGGTTGTTTGCTTAACTGGTCTACAATGCAGTATTCACTGTGCTTGATGAACTTGAGAAACTCCATGGCTTTTCTTTCACTCACTACTTCCTTGACTTTCTCAGGCTCAAAATTATTTGCTTGGGCTTGAGTGGTACTAATGTTTGGAGATGTATTAACCTTCTCTTTTTCTTGAGATAGGGGAGTGTAACACCTACCACTATGGGTTAGGTGACTAACTCCTAACAGTTCCATTGCAGTAGTTGCGAAGGTTAATTCTCTGATCATCACTACCTGATTCTTGTATTTCCATAGGGTAGCTTTGTTGCTCTTATACGTGAATGGTTTAGGTATCTCCACAACTAACTTTGGTATAGGTGTCGAAAAACTAGCCTCGAGACTTGACTTGCCAAAAAGAATGAGGTGTCAGTTTCTCCCGTAAGTTGGTTACATGGTTTCATCTCCTATCATGTTGAGAGATTCAGTAGTAGGTGTGATTTCATGATAGAATTCTATCCGGCCTTCACTCATCATTCTTTAAACCATGGACCTAAACTCCCTGCATGTTTGTAAGGTATGACCTACAACTGTGTAGAAGTCACAGAAGTTGTCGAGATTATCTTCTAATGTTTCTGTTGCATTAAGCAACCCGACCTGAATCAATGCTTGCCAGATCAAGAACATTGTCATCCTTACATCCTCTATGCTTGCTTTGACTTCATATTTATTCTTAATGTCGATCATGTTTGCAACTGGCTTAGTCTGGTTTGGTAAAGGATTGGCGGTAACATTTGGTCCCTGGTTTGTCCCGAACAGCAAGACTTTTGAGTTAATTAGATTTTGCACATTTCGTTTGAAAGATATGCAGTTCTCAATGTCATGCCCTGCTGCCCCAGCATGGTATTTACAGTGGGCATTAGGGTTATACCATTGCAAGTATGGTGGTTTCTTTTTTGGGACATAGATTGGGGCCACTAAATGATTTTGGAGCAAAGTCTGGTAGAGCTCCTTATAAGTCATAGGGATAGGATTAAAATGTTGTCTTTGTTGATTTGCACCTCAATTGCTAGGTACATTATTGGTTGCTCGATTGGTACTTTGGTGAACTTATGGAGGGTAGCTTTGTGGTGGGTTGGATGGGATTGCAAAGGATGGGTTGTAGGTTATGGCATTAATTGGTTGAGGGGGCATGGTGATAGGGCAAGAATACAGCATGCTTGGGTAGTGAGGGTCGGGTATTTAATACCATTTTGGCTAAGATGAGCTAGCATAACTCATGACATTGGCCTCTCCTTCCTTCTTCTTACCTGCAATGGGCTTCTGACTTGATCCAGTTATTTCCTCGGTAGACATTCTACCATTCTTAATGGCGATATCGATCATTTCTTCGGAGAGCACTAAGTCTGCAAATTTTTTGGTGGCATTCCCTACGAGCTTCTCGTAATAAGGAGCACGTAAGGTGTGAATGAAAGTGACTGTCATCTCTTTTTCTATAAGGGAAGGCTAGACTAGGACTGCTTTTTCTCTCCACCTTTGGGTGTATTGTCTAAAACTTTCAGTGGATCTCTTCTCAAAATTCATTAGGGAAAGTCAATCTAGCACCCAATCTGAAACGTGCTGGTATTGATTTAGAAAGGCCCTAGCCAAGTCAGCCTATGATTGGATTTTGACATTGTCTAGCTTGATATACCACCAAGTAGCTGCCTTAGTGAGGTTATGCTGGAAGCAATGGATGAGGAGCTTTTTATCTTTCTCATACTCGACCATCTTTCGTTGGTATATTTAAACATGGACGAAAGGGTCGGTGGTTGCATTAAACTTCTCAAACTCTGGGACTTTAAACTTCGGGGGAATGACAAGGTTGGACACCAAAGATAGCGATTGCGTGTCAAGAGCTCTAAACTTGTCACTTTCTTTAATAGCTTGGAGGTTTTTTTCTAGTAACTAGAATTTGTTCACTTCTTTCGCAGTCATGGTAGACTTTTGACCTTCTATTTTCTTTAGTTCCTCATGGTCAAGGGTTATCGATCTGCTGATAAGACTCTTGCATTCACCCCTTGAGTACCAGGAATGAATTGACCTACCGCAATGGGATTTAGGTAGATAACTGGCAGAGCCTAAGCGGCAGGTGTAGGAATAGGCCATTGTTCTTGTTTAGTTTCCCCTTGGGTAGGTTTTGGATTATTGGTAGGGGGACTTTCAGCATTGGGAGGATCATTCCTTTTTTTAGCAGTGTTGGCTTGCCCTTTTTCTTTCATAGAGGCGGTCATTAGCTCTATAAGTTTTGCAATTTGATTTTGCATTTCGTATTGCTAATGAAGCATCTGGTCTTATGATTCCTTAGCCATTAGCTTAATTCACTCAATACAAGCTTCATGATCCCTCTCCATGATTTGCTTACGGCATCGTGTATTGTAGTGGTGTGTGATGTAACGTTCTGTGTTTCTGATTGATCTTGGAATCTCTTGCACTTTTATGGCCCAATTCTCGTATTAGACTTTTATTCAAAAATGTATTTATTGATGAGCATTTATGATGCAATGACGAGTTAAGATAATGACTGATTATGCAAGTGTAATGAAAAATGGTGAAATTAAATGTTCATATGCATTGGAAACAATTGATTCTTAGAACAACTTCATCAATAACATCATTCATAGAGTCATAAAAGGGTTTTTCTTTTACGACATGATTACATATGAAAGTATTTAACGTGATTACATTGTGTAATCACATGATGAAGAAAACCCAAAAGTTATTGCTCACGATCTTCAACAGGTACGATGTCTCACCTTATGGATCGAGCTGCTTCAATCATGTTATCCGCCTCTTGTTGAGCCATCTGAACTTGTTCAGTGAAGTGTTGATGTTGTTCTTGGTAGTTTAAACATGCTTGGTCGATTGTCGCTTGCCACTCTAATTCACGTTGCTCGAAAGCCTTTGTTAGTTCATTGATATAACCTTGATGAACCTTGAGAGACTATTCTAACTCCTAGATTCTGTGAATGAGGGCTTTATTTTCAACCCTGGTGGCTCTGGCATCTTATATTTGGGCTTTGAGTCTTTGATTCCTTCGTTGGCAGGTGGAAGTAAGAGCACGTGCTCTCGTGAACTTTTCTTTGGTGGTTCTAACTTCCTCCTTTTGCTGATTCAGCTTGCGATTGAGACTGGCAACTTTCACTTCCCATTTGACTGGTGTCTTGCCAATATGTCAAGATTTTTTAGCTTTTTAAAGTATCACATAATCCTTGGTTAGGCTTTCGAGGTTATCTTTGAAGTGATCCCTTTCTTTAATGACTTGATCCATTTCACCGCTCTTAAACTAGATATCCATCTCCAGCTGGCCCTTTTCCTTCTTAAGTCGAGAGATTTTTATGGTAAAAGATGTCTTTTCTTGCTCGAACTCTGTCTTACGTAGCTCAATCTCAGAAGGTGGTTCCTCTATTAGGATTTGCAGTATCCCAAAGTTGGGTAGTGGTAATGGATCGTTGATACGGTAGAGTTTTTATTCTTTATATCCAGGCATGGTGGGGCTTTCTCTCTAATATCTTTCCATGCAATGGA
The DNA here is from genome assembly GCA_038382065.1 of Adansonia grandidieri. Taxonomy (NCBI): domain Eukaryota; kingdom Viridiplantae; phylum Streptophyta; class Magnoliopsida; order Malvales; family Malvaceae; genus Adansonia; species Adansonia grandidieri. The sequence continues at coordinate 13,422,612 of JBBYHK010000004.1, forward strand.
CCATTTTCCAAGCTTGGAAAGCTAACTAGACTTTTGCTTTATAATTGGGCTCTCTGCATTCAAAATCCCAATGAATTGCTGGCACTGGAGCTAACGTAATACCAATAGAGGAGCATAACTAGTATTTCCCCATATCCCAAAAATGGTACGCAAGTGTAGTCTCCATATCTGTACACAATCGATTGAGGGAACACCCATGGGGCTCTCCACATGATTTCTTCCTTCTTAATGTTTTGTAATTCCTCGACCCAATGCTTTTCTGTCTTATCTTGATGACATTCTTCCTCTAATGCCATGGAAAGAGGACTAATCTTGAAGAAGAAATTTTGCCTGACTCTCCCTTTCTTAACACAAAGATAACCTAGGAGCAATATCTATAGCAATGAGGCACACCCGATAAACCTTCCTGTTCTCATTCTTTTACAAAAGCTGAAGGCACGGATGGTTTTCATGATGATGGCGAAAGTAGGGTTGATGTTGCAACATAAGTGAGAAAAGAAATCTTTGACTACCACCTCTACATAACCCAAAGTTTTTGGGAATATAACTAGCTTGTAAATTGCCAGAGCATAGACATCTTGAGTTTTCTTTTAATTAGAAAGATTTACCATGCCCTTTTTCAATTTGGCCCAAGAAATGCATTCGCTGCTCCTTTTTACTTTGACGTGACTATCAACCCATGCTTCTGTGGCTCCAAGAATTTGGCTCAAACTTTTCTTGAACGGAGGAGGTGTTAGCGCTTTGTAGTAAATTCAATCTAACTTGGCCTTTTCTATGTTAAGCAGAGCTGTGTACTCATCAATGGTAGGGACTAAATCTTGTTAGTTGAAGGTGAAACATCGGTAGGTCAGATTCTATAACTGTGTCGCTACTCGCAACAAGCCATCATCCAACTGAACTCGAAGTAAGAGAGCTATATCATCATACTTTTTAGTGAAGGCTTATTTCTCGTTATTATCCCTACTATCCTAAATATGCTTTAATTCTTGACAATCATTTTGACGGAGATCAATCTTGAACTTTTCACTCATTTCTAAGATGTAGTCAGGCTTTAGGTCCCCGTCTTGATGTTGGCGACCTTCTGACCATGTTCTGACATTTTCAAAGGACTCAATAGTTAAGATAAGCTATTGCTCCATAAATGATGCCCCTTGCTGAACAGCAAACCAGAACAATTATCCTAAAATGATGATAGTCATGATGGTTATAATGAATGATGCATGTACCAAAACACAAACAAAGGGAAAATAAGTTAGCAGAACATATAGGAGACAAATGTAGGGAAATAAAGAATTTAAGAACATTAGAACAAAAAATTCATAACATGTCTCAACCAAGGTGGTGAGACGAAAAACTGGCAGCATTTCAGCATGCCAGGATGCAATATACCCTTCATGAGGTGATGTAATATCTTATTTTGATGGAAAAATAACTGACCAGTAGTAATATTCATTTATCACCACTAGTGCGGATACACGTTAAGCCATGACTCGGACATCGTAATAGCTTATAGTATAAAACATTATGAACGATGGTTTTTGTTCACCATCACTTATTCATACAAAGGTTAGCTGTCATTCGGGTGGCACAACGGCATGCCTTGATAAATTATAAAAATGCAGATGCGGGTGACAATTGTATACTCATTGTCACCTACATAATTATGTTAATTAAGAGTAAAGATTAGGAATGTTTCCCTAAGTGACCCTATTCTGTGGATATTCTAGCAACATTCTGGTATGGTTTGACATGGTTTAGCTCGTAGGGCTCACTATATGAGGTTTAAATTGATGCTGAAATAGGTATCTAAATTGCTCTTCTGTCTAGTAAGGACAGTTGAGGGACCCCAATCCTAGACCCATCGCGGGTTCGGAGAAATGGGTTCGATCCATTGGATGTATTTCCTTATGCAAATGTGAAGGGTTACTCACGAGAGACATAGGTAATTTACATTCGAGAAGTTATTGTCATGCCTATGTGAAGGGTTACTCATGAAGGCGGATAGCTCACTTCTTCCTAATGATTGGGTTGTAACCACGCCATAGAGTTTGGTAGGACACTAATGCACATGCATGTACGTGGTGTGTGAGGGGGAAATGATCAAACCTTTTTGTTTACTTCCGTATTACCATTTTTATTAAACTGATGATTATTCAAAAATAAGACAATCCTAGCAATCATGCCAAATAAAAGATTAGTTGACAAAACAAAAAAAGTGTCATAGTTAAATAATGATCAAAGATTGAAAGAACCGAGAACCTAGCAAGAAACAGCTAGTTATTGGCCTAACTCTCGATACATCTCTAATGGAGTCACCAAGCTATCACAATGTGCCCCGGGGTGGATCCTCGCGGATCTATGGATGCATACGACTTAAAATATTTTTCTGACTTGGAAATGTCTTCTTAACCAAGAATTTTCCTTCATGATATGATGAGAACAAGTATGGATTCTTGACTTGTGATATAGTGAAGGGGACCATAGGATGAATCGCTCATCTTATTGGTCTTAGATGACCATCATGAAATGGCCAATGCTTGGAGTCGCCACCAATCATTTCGGTCTAGGCATGACCAGATGCCTATTGAAACTTATGTTTTGAGTTACAAAACTCAAAACATCGATCCCATGGTCTAGGTAGTACAAAGATTCATTGTTTGGGTTTGAAAGTTGGTTACGCACGATAAGGTACGAACCTTTTTGTGACATCCAAAATGATACCTTACTAGCTATGTTTTATCTCGGTTTCGATTCTTTCGATCTTAACTTATCATTATTTTGATATAACCCTTTTTTAATACATGAATTTTATAGAAATACAAATCTAGGTTTTGATAAAAATATTTAATCTCATATATGCCCTAGATAGATGGGGAATATAGAGATTTTGAATAAAAATGACCTCTGGATTTTACTTTGAAAAATGGAATATCCCACTTTGGGCACTAGAGAGATACCTACGTGGAATATTACTTTAGTTTTATTTGAAATGATTGAAAACATGAATGCAAATAATCATTACAAAAAAATCATGTTAATAAGGCAATAAATGAAGTAACATAACATGGATCATTCAATGCAATGATAAAGAAAAGGGATGGACTATTGGAATTTATCTCTCAATTGGCATCGATTATCTAGGAATAATTGAATCAACAATTTTTGAGATGCATCTAGGTTTCTTGATTAAACAAGGTATGTTTGACATATTTATGGAAGTCCAAGAAGGAGAAAAATTTAATTGTAGTTGAAAGACAGGGTTGGAGTATCCCCTCAAAAAGATAGGGTTGGAGTATCCTTATGGATGATGAATAATTTTGACGAAGGAAGTTTTTTTTATCTTGACAAATTTGAAGAGCAGGGTTGGAGTGTCCCCTCGGAAGGATGGGGTTGGAGTATCCCCGAAAGTGGCATATTTGACACTTCTTTAAAGAAGTCGAGCTGGAAAAATTAAGTTGATAAAACCTTGTGATTTAGAAGACAGGTGAGCATTTTGATGATTTTTGGTGAAAGAAATTATGGTGAATGAGGTTGGTAAAGATGTAACATATGTTCATGCCTTGATATGAGCCTATGGAAGGTCAAAGTATATTCTCGAGGTTGATCGGGGTGATACAGTGACATTCGAATGTCTCAAGACGGAATTCGAGAAAACAACTCAATTTTGACCATAACAAAAAATAGGGGATAGCATCACGCTGTCCCACTTCCTGAATTTATTCTAAATTGGTTTGAAGGCTTTAGAGGGTGAACAAGATATTGTTAGAAAGGTAACTTGACGATAGTCAATGTAAAAATATTTCCATTATCTTAAAAAGTCACTTTCCAGGGGAATAAATTTTCAAGTTCAGATTAATTTCGCTATTGGCAGAGCATATGAGGGACAAGGTGTGTCAAAATTTGAAAAATCATTTCGGACTTATTTGGTATCAAAAATTTGCAAATAATACCTTTCCAAAAAGGGAATTCCATGAATGGTTTAGGAAAAATATTGGATGAATTTGGAAAAATTGTTTAGTGGGCCTGAAGGGCCCAAACAAAATACTTGTTGCTGATTTCAGGGGTTCTGGATAGTCTAAGTTTGAAAAATCATAATTCTTTCATCTGGACTGATCCAGGGGTGAACAAGCCTCGTTTTAAAGATATTTTGACATACTTTTAGAGAAAAATATTATAAAATTCATAAAAAATCGTTTGGGATTTTAAAGTGAATTTTTAATTTGTAACAGTGATGCTGCCAATAAGGGACAAAGCAAAGCAGGGAATATTTTTTATTTTTTTCTGTATTTTCAGGTCCAAACTTGGGTCATTGACATTCAAACATCCACGATTGAAGAGAAAGAGTGGCATGAGCATCACGAACTCATTTGCACAGCCTCGGAGCATTTTAGGACGATGAAACAGCCTGTTGATCATACCACTCAAGGTTTCGACTCAAAAATAAGGCATAAATATTTTGGGAACAAGTGCAGGGCCATTTTCGTTGGAAAATCAAAAGTTTTGAGCTTGTTCAATCAAGATTCCAGATTTTGGAAAACTTAATTTTTCCCTAAGATTTTTTTGCTAACCTTAAAGAAAATGCTAAGTCCATGCTAATCCTCATTAGTTGAGGTTAACATGCTTGGCTTGGGCAGGTTTTGAAAATCAGTTTTGGTTAGCCATCAAACATGCATTTAGACAAGGAGACGACAATGAACATATAAGGGGAGAGCAAAAAACATAAATGGGGATGCAAACTTTACCAATGGTCTTGATAAAGAAAGTGTTATACACACATCTCATGGAGTAAAGCATGTTGAAAATGACAATGATTCATGACAAAACGCATGCTAACATATAAACATGCTTGAAATATGCTAGGCTAAGGATTCATACATGGATTAATCATAACAAGATGCATGGATGTGGCATAAAATGCATAAGCAAGAGCTATCAAAATAATGAGCATAAAATGAGGCATTTTGCCCATCAAAGGGACATTAAGGCATCCAAATCCTAAACTACCACAACCAAAGGCCACAATAATGCATGAGAATCCTAAGAGGGTGATGGAAACATGGAGAGCTTACTAAAATGATGAAGATGCTGAAAAACAAAAAATGAAAGTGATAAAATAAGAAGTTATACCAACAAAGCTACATTTTTGGGCAAATAGTTGGAGCAGCAGAGATGGCTTGAATTTATCTCTTTTTCTTGTTGTTAATAAGTAAGAAAAAGAGAGAAACAATGAGGTTTTGGTTCTGGTATGGATGAGGGTGATTTTTAGAATATGTAATGGTTGAGAATAAGTATTTTTGGGGCCATTTTTGGGTGATGAATAAAGAGCTACAGGATTTGGCTTTCTTGATAAGTGAATGTGTTTTTGGAAGCTAAAACAAGCTGGAATCTAAAGTTCCTCAGCTGAGATATAAGTATTCTATTTATACTAGCATTTTAAAGCTAAATTAAAGGTGTTTTTGGTCATTTCTCAAGGGGGACAAAGTGATGTTAGCTTGGTGGCTTTAGAGTGGCTGTAGGGAGCAACTTGCTGCCAATGTGATGGACATAGGGTGGCTGGTTTAAATACTGAAGTGATTTTCCAACAAATAGGGTAGCTGATGTTGATCTTGGTCAACAAACTAGGGAGGAGTAGGGTGATCATGTGATATTGACCTTTTTTTATCTAATTTAGACTTTAAAAAAAATGTTTTGATTAGTTCAAAAGTCTAAATTCATAATCTGTATGGGTTTTGATCTTTTCTAATGTAAAAAAAAAGTTAAAATCGAGTTTTTGATCAATGGTGACGAATCAAAAATGCCCAGACCATGGAAAATAACCTGTATGTATCGATACATTGCAAAATGTATCGATACATTTGGTCCAAAAACCTTGACTGTATCGATACAATGAACATTGTATCGATACAATGAACCATTGTATCGATACAATGAACCATTGTATCGATACATGTTGATATGTATCGATATTTCTTTATAGAATACACATTTTGGTCTTGGCATGGCCTAGTATCGATACATGAGCTCATGTATCAATACATTTACATGTTGTATCAATACAAATGGGGACATTTCAAATTTTTGGATCGTTGGGGCATTATATTGATACATGAGAACCATGTATCGATACATTCAAGCAAACTTATGAATTTTCTCATAGCTTTTGTCTTCGGACACCTTGACTTACGTCCTTTGATGCCACATCTTTGCATTTACCTTTGATATGATCCATAGGCCTTCTTGACCTCCTCAAAATACTTTTTTGCCGGGCAACATCGCCCCCTCTTATGTCCATGCCCCAGATTGCTAAAAATTAGCTCGAACAAAATAAGGTGTCTACAAGTACTTTCACACTTAAGGTAGCTTCTAAGGTTCCTATTTTTACTAATGTTTTTTCTCCACCTTTTCCTAGAAGATTTACAAAGTCCAAGAAGGAGGAACATGGAAAAAAGATTCTAGAAACATTCCTCAAGCTGCTAGTTAACATATTTTTGTTGGATGCCATTAAACAAATACCATGCTATGAAAAGTTCCTTAAAGAGGTATGCACTACCAAGTGCAATTTAAAAGGTATTGAAATAATAAGTGTGGCAAAGAATGCTTCTGCTATTTTGCAAAGAAAGCTTCACCAAAATGTAAAGATCTAAAAAGTTTCACCATACCAAGTACTATCTAAAACACCAAGTTTGAAAAAGCCATGTTAGATTTAGAAGTATCTAATATTATTCCTTATTCTATTTATCCTTCTTCAAATTTTGCTACTTAAGGAAACGAATGTTATTATTGAACTCATTGATTAATCTAAGGCTTATCCCAATAGTGTTTTAGAGGATGTGTTATTATAAGTGAACGAATTGGTTTTCCACGCTAATTTTTAAGTTCTTGAGATGGAGGACTCATCATCTATGCCAACATCATTACTTTTAGTGAGATCATTCATGAAAACTGTTTGCACCAAAGAATGCATTGGAAATTGTGATAAGGAAAAAACTTGAGCTAGAAGATTCTTAAATGCCAAGAAGGGGTATTGGTTAAGCTAAAGACAATAAATCAATTGCTAATGGATGGCAACCCATTGGATCAAAGCTTTGCCAACATGCCATATCTGCATTTTTTTTCCCTTTTATTATTCTTTTTTGTTCATTGTTTGTTTAGTTTTTAGATCATTTTAAGTCGCATTAATTTATTTTATTTTAAGTCCTTATTAATATTTTTGTTTATGTGTTTTAGTTTTTTTCATTGCAATAACTAAGTAGGTCTAAAACCGTTTATTTAATTAAAGGAATTTTATGAGAACTAGGCTTGAAATATCATTCTTCATAAGCCAATGTTAATATGATGTGTTAATTGAGAAAGAAGCATGCCTAGGTTGAAGATCAACTTGTATAAATAACTTTGTGAGTTATGAGCCTAGATGATTGATTCATTTTGCATATCAACTCAATTTCTTTTCTTGTGTGCTTTCTCTAGAACTTGCTTTAAACCGTTTAAGAATGTATTGATATATACAATGACCTGGATATGATAGAGGCATTAGGATTGATACCACCAAAGCCAAATTGCCTACCCCTAATTTTCTTTATCCATTAGATAGCCCTTTGAGCTTACATAGGCCTTTTTATTCATGAAACTCATCTATTTGACCCTTACTGTCAGAAAAACAAAAAAAAAAAACCCTAATTCTAAGGGATTAGTGGAGTATGCTATGGGATCTTATGTGTTGTTGGAATTCATGTATGTTGAATTTGATGATTAAAAGAATACGTTTTGTAGAATTCTTGTTGTTTATGGCTTGTTGTTTAGCGATAAAAAAGAGATACACAACAACAACCATAACTTTGCAGATACGATCCTTGCTTACTACTATGCACAATAACAACCATAATTTTATGCAAGGGTGTAAGAGATATATTATTTAGTGTATCACATATTATGAGGTAGTTACAGAAATCATTCAAAACATGTTTACCTACATAGGTCGTGAAATTTTAAATTCTATAAACAAATTTATATATGCAATTCAGATGTATTAATTCTGCTGATTAGTAGAGTTTTAAAATTTTTTTATCAATATATAAAAAATGTATATATAAATTATTTGCATAAATTTGTTGTAATTTCATGGCTATGGCATGTTGGTAGAGGTGTTCATGATAGGGTTAGGCCAAGCGAGGTGAAGGTCAGATCGGGTCTAAGCATGGCACATTACAAAATAAGAGATTTTTAGGGATCAGATAAAGGGATGATTCAAAAATATATATTCTTTATCTTAAATTTAATAATATTGTGATGAATGTTCCCTAATTTAATAGAATTGGGGACGAATGTTATCTCAAAATTTTTAAAAGAAATAGTTTTAGGGGGTAGCTGTTACAAATGATTTTTTGATCCCAAAACTTTTAGAAATAATTTTTCATCTATGGGAGACAATTAGTAATTTCCCTCAATTCCTCTAAATTTTGAAGTAGTATTAATATAATTTATGCTTTGCCCAAACCTACCAGATCAAAATATAGGCCTTAAATTATGTTCAGGCTTACTCATATTTGTAAATAGTAGTCCAAGCTAGTTTAAGCCCACCCATAGTATTTTTTTTAATTTTTTAAGACTATTGCTTTTTAAATTTTAATTTTTTATTAAGTTTTAAAATATAGATAACATATGTTTTAATGTTTACACTATATATAATATCGTATATTTATTCTTTATATGATAAAAATTACATAATATATATAAAAATAATATATTATATAATTGAAACATTAGCCGAATTAGGTTCAGATTTTGAATATTAGAGTTAAGGCCAATTTTTTAATCTAAACTCATTTTTTGAATCTAATATTTTGTTTAAGTCTTGAGCTTGAACGAATAATCTGCTCTATGAACAATGGTTTGCTAAAGGCAAGCATTAACGGTTGTTGGGTTCTTCATCTTTTGACAAAACATTATGTTTCAAATCAAAATTTGTGATTATCAAGATGTAATCACATCAACAATTTGTGGTTAAAGTAGGGCAAAATCCAGCTTTGTTACGATTACTTATTCTCTTGAAGAAAAATGTTAACACGAAACAAGACACTCACAAAAAGTATAAGTAATAAAAAAAATCATTTATTGTATTATAATTTCTTCTCAAGTAAAATACTAACACGTTACAACATACTCCAAAAAACAAAGAAAAAGAAAAAGAAAGAAAAATAATACGTTGGTCCTTTCTTTGAATATTATTTTAAGCTTAGATCAAATAATTGAAAGGTGATGCACTCTTATCCCCTTAAAAACATTTAGAGTTGAGGTATGGTTATGATTTATATGTTTATGCGTGCATATGCAAAATATATGCATGTTTCATGCTTGGATAACTATTAATTAGTTAATTAGCTAAAATTATAAAAAAGCCTTTAAATATTGTTACTTTATTTAGATAAATCTTTATATTTTTAATTAAATTTATTTATAATCACGTGCATCATGCATAAAATGTTTTATTTATTATAAAATATAATTGTATATTTTATAAATAAATAAAAATAATTAAAAGTATATTAACCAAAAATTATATTAACGTGTAAAGTTTATTTCATTTGCAAGTTATATTAAATAAAAAGTTTAACATTTTTAACGTTGATGTGAAATTCAATCTAAAATTTAACTCGTTTTATATATTAGATAAATTCATTTGATTTAAAATTAATGAAAAATAAAGCTTTTTCAAAGTAAACTTTAAATTGTTTTTTGTTTATTATCAAATGAATTCGTAGCAAATTCATTTAATGAAACTTATAAGTTGAAAATATCCTATTAGTAATTAAAAATATTTAAATAATATAGAAATATAGTGATAAAAAAATTATCATTTTATCAGTTTTAAAGTTTCTTTGCATTTATAGTTTTACACGTATTGCAAATTATAAATAGATTATGAGAGGTTTTATATGTATTATAAATTTTAAATATACTATGTGAAAATATCCATTTATATCAGTATAAAGCTAAATTGGTTTTACATGTTTTCGTAATTTTTATATAATTTATATTTTTAATTTAATTATTGTATTTTATATTTTATTCACGTAGATCATGAAAAAGAATTTCAAGTAAATTAAAATTTTTAACTATTTGTTTTATATAAAAAAATAATCATTAATTATACATTAAAAAATATAATATTTTCAATCAAGGTGATAGATATCGGATCAATTCAAAATGTTACGTGTACGATGGCATGACTGTGTTATAAAATTTAACAGTCGATTTGTTAAAATATTAATATTATACAAAATTATAAAAGCATGTAAAAGTAATTAGTTTTACACTAATATAAACTGAATCTTCTCACATACTACACATACATATATACATAAGTACTTACACACAAGCAAATATATATATATAAATATATAAGGAATAAATATACTATTATAAAACTAAATTAGTTTTACGCACTTTTTTATAACTTTTTATGCACTTATATATGTTCAATCCAACCGTTATATTTCATATTCTATTTACGTAAATCATGCACAATGAATTTTAAGTACGTTAAATTAAATATATTAAAAACAACAAGATTAGAAACATATTATATGACATGACGCTGATATGTTTCAAAGTTTGATTGGATTAACCATTTAAATTATTAATTAATAAAAAAAGGAAATAAATCATTTCAATATAAATGATTTGGACGGCTGAAAAGGTCCTCAATCAAGGGATAATATGCTAACCAACATACTTGTATTTATTTACCTACTCATGCATGATAATATATTAATGAAAATAATAGAGCCTAGCTGTACGTTACGCCATAGGAAAACACAGTATCAGAGTCTTTTCTCTTTTCCTAAACCCTTGTTAATTAAGATGTTATTTAATAACAATATTTTATTATCATGTGTCTTACAGGCAGAGAGTAAGTTATGCTTTCTCCCTCTTACTTTGGTTAGAAAGAATAATTTTTGTAATTTTTTTTATAAAAGAAATTTTGGAATAAGAAAAAAGATTACAGGTATTAAAATTAAAATTTTATACTTAATAAATATTATATTTTAAAAATAATTATATAAATTAATTGAACAAAATTTAATGTTCATGATTTTTGTAATTTTATTATCGAGGGTAACTCATTGTCATTCATTCAATAGATTATTAAGTTGGACCTTGGGAATCTGGTACTTTAGTTTTAGAAATCTTAGGATATTTTTTTTTTCTAATGGTAGAAGGGGTATCAATATGTGTGCCTACTATATTACTAAGATTATGAAATTGAAGGTCGGAGAGTTCGATGGAGATAGTATCAATATATGTGCCTACGATATTATTAAGATTATGAAATTGAAGGTAGGAGAGTTTGATGAGATATTGTCCTGCTTCTTTTTGTAATTCTATTTGTTAATAAGATTGCTTTTTCGTGTAAAGATGTTTTCTATATTAAATACAATAATTGATCATATTCATATGTCATGATTTTGAATATGATAATAACATCAATAAATTCTTATGTAAGTGTTTCTTGTTTTTAGAACACTTGGTAAGAACTTTAGCTTTTTAAATATATAAATTTTGTTATTTTTTTTATTAATTTAAGAAAAAAAATATATTTGTGTTATACCATTTGATTACCAAAAAAAACACCGAATCAAACGTTTGAGTGTTCTGTAAATAATATTATTATTAAATTATTTCACAAGGGAAATTAAGAGAGCAAAGAATTGCATGTTGACTGATTTCTTGCTCATTTTTTCGTATATTGTTGTAATCAATGACCTGTTCTTGATGCTTTTACTTATTATGTATCACATAAAAAAAATAAAAATTACGGGAACATACTACACTTGGAGATAGATAATTTTTGTAGGCGATTATCTTATGCTATTGGATTTTTTTTTTTAATTTTAAATTGACTTAATTTTACTTAAGCTTTTCCTCCATTTTATTTTATTTTATCACATTTCAACACTTTTAATCATTATTCATACTATGAAAATTCAAATAAATTTCAAGTATGTGAATGCAAATGAAGCATGTATTAACAAATAATAAACAAAAAAAAAAATGAAGGGATTTCATCCAATCTTATCAATTAAATTGAAATTAAAATTTTATTAAATAAAAAGAAAAACAAATTTACATTAATATCCATCAAAATCTAAATTACAATTGTGAATGTAATTTTAATTCTGTTGCATTTATTTTAGTTACAAAAATAACAAATGCTATCACAGAAATATATAACTTTTTTGAAGGGATTAATCAAAGGCTAACTATTATTTAACATGATTCGATGAACATAATAAAAGAATTTGAATTCTATTTTCAGCAAAGAATATCTCCCAATGAACATATATATATATATATATATGTATATGTATGTATGTACATTGGAGGAATCGAAATCATTGATTCAAATGAACAAATAAAGAAACAAGGCAAAGGAAAACAGTGCCAGTGAGGCAGGTGAAGCCAAGAGTTGCCCCAACCAAACTCACAAGTTCAAACAACTCTGATATGATCATCTGCCCATCTGATCTTTGCACCTTATATCCAGCTGCATAATTCCAACCATACTCACATGATCTGCAACATCTCTCCAGCTTCTCCTTCATCTTCACCTGCTCTATTCTCTCCCTTAGAACACTCAAATTCGTGTCGACCCGGTTACATGATCTTCCTGCATTCATGCCACAAGAAAAAAAATCTGTTTAGTTTGACACATATTTAAGATGAAACTGATGACTGGAAGACAGCTAATGAATGATTGTTAATTACCTTCATCTCTACTGCTTTGAGCTCTAACTTGGGTGGCTTGACGAGTATAATGCTTGGAAGATGGCGAAATTATGGCGAAAGAAGAGGGTAAAGAAGAAGCCATGGTGAAATAATATTTTTGAAGAGTTTATTGCAAAATTCAGATGCAATAATTTCTTTGCTTTGAAACCAAGTTTGGAAGAAAATTCCTTTTATGTACTACTGCCTGTGCTTGCAAATGTGATTAGTTTTTGACAAAATTGAGCTCCTTTATATGTTTATAGAAAATGTTTATTAATAATTAATGTGATTAAAAATATCATGATTGTTATTTTACGGTTTAGATTTCTTTTTCATTTTATTATTGATATTTACTACCATTGAAATATGTGTAATTTCCATTGGAATTCAAATGCTGAAGTGAGAGACAAAGAAGATTAAACTATGAAGAAGACGGCCAGAAGCAATTTGAAAACGCGTGTTTCATGAAGGAAAATTTGAACACTATTTTAATTTCAAGTTGATATTTAAGGGTCAAATGTTTAGATTCAATAAATGGCAGAGAAATTTGGAATTACTCATTTGGATGAAATGAAGTGAAGCTGGCAGCTGTCAGGTTTCGGTTTCCTCTATGAAAATCGAAATGGTTCCAAAGAATTGGTCAGAGAGTCAAAGCCCTCAGCCTCGGGCTTGGCCGCATTTATAGATTGATATATGATATGCGGTTTAGCTTCAATTAAGCCGAAACCTAAGGCAACTAAGCGGCATTTGCTTGCCAAAAACTCTCATCTTTTTACCTTTCTGCAAGCTTATTTATTATTTATGTTTACTATTTTTAAATTAACGTTTTGTGGAAATGGCGTTTTTGTTACGTTTTCCTTTTATGTTACGAAAAACACAAGGAAAGTAGAGGTGCTGACTGAGCAAAGGAGCTCCAGAAATTTTCCCTCATGTTTTCTTTCGTATTTTCTATGTCAACCAAAAACTAGAAAATATAGTCTAAGAAATGCAATTTCTTTTTTATTTTTATTTTTCTTCATCCAAACTGGGCCTAAAGAAGCAAATCTTTTCCTTTGGATTTATCTTGTATATGTGGATTTAAATAACAGCTTAAATATAATATTATAGTCACTATTTTATAATTTTGATTCTTTTTGCTATTAATATTCATCACAATCTTGATTATAGTGTCATATCGTATTTTGAAAATATTAAAAAGAATTTTTGTGATTATAGATTTACATTAAATTGTGTAAAATAAAAAAAATTATTTTGGTTTTATCACAAAACTTGTCACTAAATTTTGGTTCCAATAAACTAAAATTTTCTGCCAAAACTTTTGTGACGGAAAATTCCATCCCAAGAATTGAAATTGACAAAACTTTTTAGTTGATAGTGGGTGAAATGAGATTTCTTAAAGTTAATTATTTTATATAAAATAAATTAAATTTTAAGAAATCACGAATAAAAATAAATATTGCAAAACAAAAAATGGATGATGTAATTTGCTTGATCCATTATTTCTTTTTTAGGTACATCTGCCAGTTTCAGCATTAATTTTTTGAAAAAACAAGTTGGTGGTAAGGGTTTATCATTGGGATTATAATTCTTTTCTTCGCCGTCTCTTTTGTTTTTCTCTATTCAAACAGGCCTCCCCCCCCCCCCCTTTTTTTTTTTTTTCTATTGAGAAAGAGCAACATATATTCTTCTTCAAAATAGATAATCTTTGTGATTTTTTTTTTTGAAAAAAAATTCATCATATGATCTTAAATTTTCAAAAAATATATATTTTTTTAATTTTTATTATGTGTTTTTAAATGTTTTAAAAAGTATATGAAATTTCCTTTTACTATCAAATACAAATATCAAAAAGAGGAATTCAAACCCAATTAATTACCCAAGTTTTTTAAAAAAACAAATATATGCATCTACCCTTTGCTTCAAATGCCCAAATGCTACCATTTAGTCCCTAATAAGTTAAATGGAAAGGAATTTAATTTACTTAACCCATAATTTTAAATGTAAATGCCTTTTTGTCTCATATTAAATACCCTTAATTATTTCAAATTAATATCTCATTTAAACATTAAAAAGAAAAATTATGTTTATTTTATTGTCCTTTTATTCTCTTCAAGTATGCATATTTCAAGAGAAAAAAGTCTGAATACTAAAAAAAATTCCAAACTATTTTATTTATTTTTTTTTAAAAATAAGCCATCATATTTTATTATACTAAAATAAGTCTTTATCCTTTAATTTATACCTAATTAAGCTCTATTTCAAATGAAAATTTGATTTATATTAAAAGTTTATGTGAGTATAAATTAAGTTAAATAATTATTCGGATACAAATTAAAGATTAAAGCTTTTTTCTGGATACAAGTTGAAGATTTTTAAATTTATTTGAGTATAATAAAAATATTTATGTAATTATTTAAATAAAGTAATAAAACTTCATGGATTGTTTTAGCCAAAAAAAAAAAAAGACTTACAGTCAACCAAGGAAACATTCAACTCAATTTTTTGAAGTTTGTGCAAAATCAAAATGATACAAAATATATATTAGAGGGTGAGTATCCATACACCTATCAGAATCCCTCCCACAAGAGGGCAAGAGCCTTTTTTTTGTATTTTTTATTCAATGTTTCGGGAAATTATGAAATGAGCTAATCAGTTAAAAATATTTATAATTTGTAATAATTATAAGAAATTCTTATTAATAAGAAAAAATATTTTTAATTTTATTGCAAAAAAAAAAAGCCCAGTAATATCAAACATGTCATGATTAAACAAAGTGAAAAAAAATTAAAATATGAACAAAATAAAAGAACAATGTAAACATTATACGAATATATGAATGTATTAAAATTTATATAATATAAATTATTAATGTATCAAAATATATAAATATAATATGTCTTAAACATAATTATAAAATGATAAAATACACAAACATAATATGAATATACAAATTGTACTCTACAAACTCAAAGAGGGCAGCAATTTTCCAAACAGCAATTAACTCAAAAGCCAATTGGCCTAATGTTTTTTAGTACGGGTATGAAGGAGTTTGTAATTTAAGAAAAGAAAAAGAAATTATAATTATTTAAATTTAAACTTTAAATCTACTGAATACGATATTTATAACTAAACTTGATTTTCAAATAGCATATTTTTTCTTTGTTCCTATCTAAGATGCAAGTGTCTTTATTTATATACCATTTCGGTGAAGATTAAAATCAGTGAATCAAGTGAACAAAAAGAGAGAAAAGGCAAAGGAAAAGTGTGGCACTGAAGAAAGTGAAGCCAAGAGTTGCTGCAACACAACTTACAAGCTCAAACAATTGTGAGATCTCCGACTCTCTTTTGAGTTTGCAGTTATACCCGGCAGCATAATTCCAACCATGTTTGCAGCTAAAACATCTCTCTAATTTCTCCTTCATTTTAATCTGCTCTATCCTTTCTCTGAGAACACCCAGATTCGCGTTGATGTTGCTGATTGGTCTACCTGTCATTGTAGTAACATAAAATCGTAAATAACACGAAAGGTGAATCACGTTAATCAATTTCTTATGAACAATACCTTCATCTTTGCAGCTTTCAGCTTTGATTTTCCATGCTTGAGGTCCAACGAAATGCTTGAAAGATGGTCTAATTGTGGCATAAAAAGGTAAAGGAGAAGCTATTTTGGTTTCCACAACAGATTTCATTTTCAATCATATGCAGCAATAACCAACATTGAAACAGAGAAAGTACACTAAGAATTTGTTCTACCAAACGCGTATTAGGTCTATATAAAAAGTTAGACTGCAACTCGTTGAAAATATGAAAAAGGTTTTAGTGATTGAGGTTGGAATTCTATATTTAGTATCACTTACATTAGCCAATTAAATTAGGTGTTCTATTTCCATTAAATTTGTGTGGAAAAGTTGAAAAAGACGACTTTATAGATGGCTCATGACAAATTTAAGAACTTGGTTAAATAAAACAAATGTAATTAAATTTGATTGACTATGCATCCAATCAAAATAAGATTAAAAAATCACATCGAGGCGACGAGCAACGTGAATCAGCATGTGATTAGGGATATTGATTATTATTATTATTATTATTATTATTATTATTATTATTGAAAGAATATTTGATTATTATTTTAATTAATCTACTTTGCTTAAGGGGGGTCCAATCCCAGAATAAACAAATTGATGATAATTTTGGAATTTCTTTGTTGGATCTACCCATGTTCAAGCTGTCAGCCACAAGTTATCATCCATAGATTACGATCTCAACAAAATACTTTTTTTTTAATATTTTTTTCTGACCATTGATTTAGAAATTGCATTGTTTAATTGTTAGAAATGTGAGTGAATTTATAACTGGAAAACGTTTATAATTTATCAATGAGATATTCCATTCAACATGTAAATCTATGGGCCAGCTAACCCATTACGCTCATTTGGGCTTAGTTCGATCTGAAGTAACTCTAAAATAGTTTTCAAGTTTAGATTTACTTCAATTTATTATTATAAAAATTAATTTTTAGTTTAATTTAATTAGTTTTTATTTTAATTTTAATTTTAAAATATATTTAAAAACATTTAATATAAAATTAAAATTAATTAACTACAAAATATTTTAATAATTTTAAAATAATAATGGACTTAAAGCGATTTTTTTCAATTCATTGAATGAATAATAGCATTAACCAAGCTAGATAGCATGGCCGGGCACAGCATGATCCATTTATAACCTTATGACTTAGATTTTGCCTGGTAGGGGTCCAAAGAAAACTGCAAAAAGATTAAAAAAAAAATTAGAGAAAGAAAGTGAAAAGATAAAAAATATATATATTTATTTTTTATTGGTGTGCTTGATAGAAAAGATAGAAAAATAAAAAGAAAAACATAATTTTCTTTCTATCTTTTGCTTAGTATGATTGAAAAATAAGAGGAAAAAATGAAAAGTAATTGTTTTACAATTTTACCAATTAAAAATTGAGGTGAAAAAAATAAAATTTAAAAAATTATGGGTAGTCTAGTAAATATGCATAGTAACTCACACATTCTCATTTTCTTTTATTTTTTTTTCTAATTTGGTGATTTATTTTATTAATAGGTATGGAACATGTTAATCTTTTTTATTTTATTTTCTTTCATTTTTCTTTTTTTTTTTTTACCAATTACACCTACAATTCATTTTCTTTCTACTTTTCTACTCTTCTTTTTTTTTCCCTTCACTTTTCCACTTGTCAACCCTACCAAGCATACCATTGAAGGAGATCATTAATCATTCAAATTTGATTGTTTTCTAGAAAAAAAAAATACTAATGTTACGAGGCTAAAGACTTGGAGAAAATCTATTAGAATGAAAGGCATAAATATTTGTCATTAAAATTTGTATGGAGTATACACAACTATTTAATTATTTTCATCTCTAGTTTGAAATTCAGATCATATAACAATAGATTTTTAGGACACTAATGGATTAAAAATACTAGAATTTGTCACACTCATAATATAAGTGATTAAAACTTAAAATTAATATTTTAATATAAGCATTGATATTTAAAAATTATGGGTAATTTTTTAAAAGATATTCAGAAAACAAACAATGATTTGCTTTTTAGGACAAGAAGTTATTCCAATAATAATGGTGAGAGAAAAAAATATAAAAGTAATAAGTGGAAAAAAAGAACTTATGGGTTTTAATTAGAGAAAAATTAGGTAAGTGGTTTTTTTTTTTTTACTTTTTTTTTTAAATTAAATATTACTTAGATAACCCTATTAATATACTATCTTTATTTATTATTTTGAGTTTCTTTATCAATTTCCTACTGAGTTGGTGTTAATTGACTGACACCAAACTTAGTCAAGAGCTTTTTTATAGTATACATATAAATAATTATAAAAGAAATACAATTTGTATTTATTGGAAAAACAAAATAAGTTATTATCATTATTAAAAAGTGAATAGTTTTTTTCAAATATATGTAAAAATATATTTAAAAATATAAAAAATAAATACTTTAATTTTATTTTTTTGTTGTTATAATCTTGATGTGATTTTTAATTAATTTTATCAATTAAATCGGTATCACTTAAAGATATTTTATACATACTAGATATTTGCATACCCACATATTGGGTAAAATATATATATATATATTGAAAAATAAAATAAAACTTACATATGGTAGTTTTTATAAAAAAAAAAAAGTGGGAAATTTTTTAAGAAAAATGAATAGATTTTAAGAAAAGTGGAAAGTTTTTAAGAAAAGTAAGAAGTTGTTCTTTAAGAAATGTGGATTTTTTTTTTTAAGGGAATGGATAGTTTTCTTTTAGAAATAAAAAAAAAAGAAAAAAAAAGTGAAAGACATAAATATCTATATATATATATATATATATATTAATATTTAACTTAAGTAATTTATTGATATTTTGGTAAATTTATTAACTGAGTTGGTGTCACATAACTAATAACTCCAAACTTAATTAGGTGCTTTTTGATACTTAAATCTATACTATTTATAAAATCATTAATTGAGTTTTGCGTCACAAGTTAGGTGACACCAAATGAGTTAATGAAAGCACAAAAAAGCTAACAAAAACATAAAATAAAAAAATAAACTAAGGATAATTATATTTTTAAACATTTTATATTTTTGAACAAAAAAGTACTTATTTATTTAAAAAAATCTACCTATTTTGTACAAAATACTATCCATTTAGAAAAAACTTATCCAACTCTTAAATAATCTATAGGTTTATTATTCATCTAATCTAACTTCTTATCTTTCAAAAAACCATCCAACCTTTTTTAGCATTTCCTAAAAAATTACCCACTCCTTTTTTTTCTTACATATCACTAATTTTCAAAATATAAAAATTATTTTTTAAAATGTCACTTTTTTCACCCATTTTTGTGGGTGTGCTAAATTCTAATATATATATTAAATTCAACCACACATTATAAACATTAAAATTTGAGACAGCCATTATGTTGGTGAAAAAATTGGGTCTTAGAAAAAAATATATGTAAAAAATGTTTTCAAGGTTTTTGGGCATAATTATATGTGTTTTTTTGAAAAACAAAACATTGTGTTTTCAAAAACAAGAAAAAGTTACGAAAATAAAAGGGAAAGTTTTTAAAGTTAAGTATTTTTTAAAATATATTTTTATAAAAAAGTTCAAAAAATAAATAATCTTAATTTTTATTTTATTGTTAAAATTTTATTTGAACTTATAAATAAATTCTCAAAATAAATTGATATCATTCATTTTATAATACTAACTCACTCAAAAATTTTATACATATAAGCAATTTTATATATGTATGGCTAAACAAAAAAAGTGTTTTTCCATTGAACAATTTGGAGCTACGGCCTTGGATTCATTCAAGGATTAAAAAACTAGACTAGAACAACTGATTGAACTAGGATCCAGCTGAGTGCTCGATCCAAATAAATATATTAAATCAAAATTTTGACAAACCGTTTAAAACCCCAAAAAAACCAAAAACTGGTAAGTGATTAAATAGGAAAAACAACCACAATTAAGAAATTATCTTATTTATGGGCTTTTTAAACCTAATTTGAAATAAATTTTTAAAGCCCATTGACATTATTTTAAAAGCAGTCGAAAACAAGCCCGAATTCATTAAATATATGTATGTGCTAAAAGTTAGGGTACTTTTTAACTTTAAACTTTTCTTTTTAGTTTTTTTCCTTCTATTCTAGACTCAAAAGCTATTGTCGGATACCAAGTAACCCATGTCTTTTGCTTGCTTTTAGATACTTTCTTTTTTTGTTCTAATTTTGAAAATTCAAAGTTGATAAGAGTTAGGTTTCAACTTCAAAAGGTCATTCATCCTTTATTTTTCATTCTTTAACTTTTGGTGTTTTTGTTTTCACATATTCAAATTCTCATATTTTTTGGTTTTTATTTATTTATTTAAATGCATCCATTATATATCTCCTATGAATGAGAATTGATTTAATTTTTCTTGACATTTGACATCTCTAAACTAGAAAATTATATATAGATCTTTAAGCATCTTATTATTTTTATTTTTGAATTTTAAATTTAGGTTATAATTTGACTGGTTAAACCAGTGACCAAGGGTCATGGTGGTTTGACCATCGGTTTAATTTCAAAAACATTTTTATTCGTTGAAAGCTAAATAGCAACTTCTGATCAGAGTGGATCAAATAGAACTTGGAATTTGGCACACCAAAGGAGGATTGGCCAGCAAAATCTTAAAAAGTCATGATATAAAACAATACAAAGTTAAGGCATACAACAAATGTCATTTTGTTTTAAATTTAATTATATCGTATACATCATTTATACTGTTTAATGAGATGAATCAAATATTTATAAATAAATATAATAAAATTCTTGTTTGACTTTACTACACACAAATAAAATCAAATTATTAAATAGTTATTGTACTTTGGATAATGAATGTGATGTAATATATGAGAGTTGTTGTGCTCTATATGTTCCCAAGTAAGAGATTTTTCATTCTTTATTTATAGATTTTGATAAAAAAAAAATTAATCCTTCAAATTTTGTTGATTGATCAGTTAATTTTTCATTAAATTTAAATTTTTTAAAACTTTAAAAATATCATTAACAACTCTTAATGAAAAAAATTGACCATTAAAAAGATTTGAACTCTTTTAGTTCAAGTGTTTCATGATTGAACCTTATGAGATTCTTTCTGATACTTTCATCTAACTTTTACTTGATGTATATAAGCCTAATAAAAGTTATGTAGGCAATGCTGCTGATGAAAAGGCTCTGAAACTAGTGTCCTAGCTTTTAGAAGTTGCTCATGGTCCTTAGCTTAAGCAATGAGTAACAAGACCTAAGAGCTTTTCCTAGTATGGCCATGAAGACTTTGAACATGATCTCATTTATTTGCCTCTTGATTGATATGTTTGTTAAGAACATCTTTTGGTGGTTTACAATGTCTAATATGTCATTGTAAAGCTCCATCATTGGTAGCTTAAAACCTTAGGATGGTCCATAACTCCGCTCTTGTAAATGAACGAGGAGCTTCTATCTTGGCCTTCATATCTTCCAATCTCTAATCAAGTTAGTAAGTCCTCTTTGCTTAACCAACTTTTCTTTCATATTCATTTCTTCTAGTTCAATCTCTTCACCTAACTTTTTGTTATGCTTTTTGACATCCCTTCTTGCATTTAATCTTTTTCTTTATTCTATGGTGTCACGACTCCACAATGTGATATTTCACCCCCTCCTTTTACTCTTTTTTCAAGTGGTTCTCCTTGTTTGCATCAACTAGAGCTCCATTGGTAGGAGTAATGCTTTGATGAAGTTTTCATGTCTAAAGTATGGTCAGGATGCCACCTATCACTAGTTTTGAACATTTTTCATCAAGGGTGGGGGTTATTGGAGGCTAGCTATTGCCAAACTTTGGCTAAACAACAGATGTCATTTCTCAATTACTCAAACCATTTTATTCTAGATGGAAGAAATGATCAACTTATATCTTTCTTTATTTCCATCTATTTGATGTTAGCAAGGGAGCCTTTGAGTTCTAATATGGATTCTTAGGCATGAAAGCCTTGTAGTTATAGGCATATTAGCTCCTTTTTTTAAAGGGAGATCATTTTTGGGAGATCATCTAGATTCACTTATCTCAATGATTCTCTTCTTGTGAGGCATGAGTTAAGTTCACCTTGCAATGAAAAGCAAAAAATGTTGAGAATGTGAGTTAACTAATCATGTAAAAAGAACAAAACGAGCGAAGCCAGGTAAGTGTGACTGAAGGATAGGTAGACAAAGGTGTTGAAATAATCCTCTAATGTGGATAAAGTTTGATCTATAATAGGAGATGAAGGTAAGGTAAACATCGAACGTTTATCTCCGAGCATAGTTTTAAATCAAATCTGTAGATTTAATTGCAAAAGTGCTTATACTATCATGGTTATAGGTGTTGTGAAAGTTATGTAACGCGATTATAGTGTCAAGGTCATGAAAATTTCTCAAAAGTTCATAGCTGCATTTATAAAACTTATTTTGTTGAAGGATATTTTGAGAATCATCTTGACTTCTTCTTATTCTTAGTCACCATGTAAGAAGGTGTTATTAATATCTAGTTACTATAATTCCCAATGCTTAATTGAAGCAAATGCCTACAACCAACGCACTGTGACTAATTTGGCAATTAGAGCAAATGTTTCATGAAAGTCAAACACCTTCAATTTGAGTATAACCTTTAGCGGTAAGATGTGCCTTGTCCATCTTCTTGATACTTGATTTTGTAAACAATTTTGAATCAATAGCTCGTTTACCAAGAGGTAAAAGTTCCAAAGTCCAAGTTATATTTGCCTCCAAAGCAAAAATTTCCTTTTCCATGGCTTTGCTCTAATGCTCATGTTTTACTGCATGAGAAAATGATTTTGGCTAATCGGTAGATGAGATAGTCAGTAAAAATGTAATGTGGGTGGGAGAAAATTTAGAGTATCAAATAAATTATGTGAGATGACGTACCATGGTTTGCCAAAGAAGGAGATAAGGGTGGCATGATCATTGTAGGAGCGAAAGATGGGGCAAAATATACTTATAACCAGATAAGAAATGTGAAACCTGTAGTTGTCATTTGCAAAAAAAAGGGAGCTTTCGAACTAACATTTTCAATTTCAGTAGGTAAGTTATAATTCAAGGTAGATGAAAAAGCTACCATTGTTGGCAAATCTGGCTTATTGAACTCAATTCCAATGCTGGTTGGTGAAAATGTTTGTCGTAATGTGCCGAATGTGCATGTAATACACCAAACTTGGGACGAATGAATTTTTTTTTATATCAATATATTAGGATTGAATCTTAACTATCAAGTTGAATCACTTGTCTAACTTAATCCTAAATGGTCATTATGAAATGACCAAAACTTATAGTTGTCACTAATCTATTTTGGCTATGTGAGATTGGTCACTTATCAGAGTTTATTTTTAAAGGGTTTAAAAACACTCAAACTTTGAAGTCTTCTTAATCACTAAAGATTCACGTGAAAAGTGTTCAAAAGTTGATTATGCATAGAGTGAGGCATGTCCCTTCCATGACGCCCATGAATTGGTACCTATTAACTACATGTTAACTAAGTCTCAATTATGGTTGGTTATAATTTTCTGATGTTTAAATATAATTCCTAATTTTTGAAATTATTTATAATTAATATTATCATTTTTCATTTCAAATGAATAGGGTTTTACATGTTTTGAAAATCAAAATATTTTCGCGTCATTTTTTAAAAACTTGGAGGAACAAGAAAATTTTATTTTTTAAGAAAATGAAAATTCCAATTCATTTATTTAAAGAAGTTATTCCTTTATTTAAAATAATTAATGAGGTGACTTTCATATATTGGAAGCACACATATGGACTTTTTTAACTCAGGGATATTGGCTCGAATTTTTGAAAAATATGTATGCTATAATTAACATATAAATATATTTAATTTGTGGCACAATATCAAGAAAATGACCCCAAAGTACACATATGGAATTGCAAAATGATCCTTCTATAATTAAAGAAAAATTATGGAATTGATTCCTAAATCATAAAAAATTATTTAAATGTATGAAATTTTGGATAATAATCCCTAACTTATAGAAAATGACTTGAATTGCATAAAAATTCCTATATAATGAAAAATGACCTAGATGACCGCAACATTTACAAAATTACATGAAAGTCCCTAGGTCATGAAAAATGACCTAAATGACCTTAACCTAAACAATATTACATAAAAGTCCTTATATCATGAAAAATGACCTAAATGACCTTAATATTCATACGCATAAATGTCTTTAGATCATGAAAAATGACCCAACATTCCAAAAATTGCATAAATCATGAAAAATGACTTAAATGACCCCAAAATGCATGAAAGTTGTAAAATGATCCCTAATATGCATGAAAACATCATGGGAAAATGGCAAAATGGTCTTTAAAAGTTTTTAATACTCCTAAATGCCACTTATCACTAACAAGGATACAAACATGCATCATACATGGTTTCTATGCACAAAGTACTTCATTAACATGAACATACATGGATGCATGATAATACATGGAGTTGTTTTCATGAACACAACATCTTATGGAAAATACATGATAATATAAGTCACTATCATAATACATGAAAATTTCATAAAATACATGTCATTTGATTTTGAGCACAAAACACCTTATTAACATGAACGTACATAAATACCCTATTGTACATGATGATAATGCCATAATCATAGTACTTTCATGAAAAATGCATGAATAGGGGAATAATACAATGATACATGGAAAGGACATAAAATGCATGTACTATAAATAGAATAACATATAAGTAGCATAAAGAGCCAAAATGAAGCTACATCATGATGAAAACTTGCTAAAAATCACACAAAATATAAAACTTGGCATAAAACATTTAGAAAACATATAGACTTGATGGGAACTTTGTTTTTAAAAAACTTTGAACAAAAGATAACAAAGAGATTCAAAATATGGTATTTTGAGGTCATAGCTTAAGATTTAGCCATACTTGGTTTTTATACTGTAGCATAAATCATCACATAAGCAAGGTTTAGGATCATCAAGCTCTCACAAAAAAGAAAAAAATGTAAGTAGAAGATGAAAAAGAGCAACCATAATAAACTTTTAAAGCTATCACTCGTTCTTTCTCTCTTTTTTTTTCTTGTCCATTCTTTCTCTTTTTTGTTTTCTTTTGCTATTTGTTTTTTTCTCAGCTAAAACTGAAAAGATATTTGGTAATGAATGTCCCAAGGTGTCTAAAACCCCTTTAGCTATTCATCTCATCACCAAACAAGTTCATCCACATCTTGATAACTTACTTAAGCTTGTTTGCAAACAATCTGTCTACATAGCTATGTGGTCTATTCAAGGGATAATACCTTCTGAATAGAGCATAATTTCAGTTAAGTTTGGTGGACAATCTCAGCTACGAGCCCTCAAAGCGAAACCCCCATCCAAAATGGTCATATCTTGATTTTATGTAAGAAAGACTTTTTAACTTTAACCCAGAATAGCATTTCATAGAATTTTAGCTAAATTAAACTTAAAATAGTCAAGAAACAATCAACATAATTGCCATTTAGTTCCCAAACATAATTAGAGTCTTAAAGCATCTATTCCAAGCTTATTCAGGCTTTAATGGCTTAGGTTATGTGGGTGGTACCCATACTCATGCTTTGATGGAAAAATGTTGGTAAAATACCCCTTGCATGATTATAAAATAGTCCAAGGCCATTAGGAAGGTGAAATGTAAGAAAACTTAGGTGAAAAAGCTTATTTATGGTGAAAAACATTATGCAGTATCGATAAATAGGGTGTTTGGATCAATAAAGTTGCTTTTCAAAACCAAAAAGCTTCGAAAATTAGAAGATGTATTGATACAATGCATACTGTATCGATACAATATGCAATTATATTGATACAACTACATTTCCAAGTCTTGGAAAGATCTTAGCTTAATGATGTATCAATATACATCTTCATAAATTTCATAAAAATAACATTTTTCTTTACCTTTTAAGGGTTTCCAAGTGCTACCCTTTCTTTTTTCTTCACTTGGCATCATGTTGCTAGTACCTAACAACATAGCACCTAGCAGTCCTTTATTTATTTATTTATTTTTATTTATTCATTTTTGTGACTTTCGAATTAAGTCTCATGATGTCAAAACTTGGTCAGGGAAAAAAGATAGGTGCATTTCACTTGGGGTCTCGAATCGAGCTTCACTTGATTGGAAGAAGCCCAGATAGAATTAGATGTCTATAATGTTCCATTGAATTAATGAAAGAATTAGATCCATACATTGATGACCTTTGTGAAATACTTGGAGATGTAGATTTGTTTATGGCTAATTTATGAGAACTAGGCCTAGTTAGTTTAATGAAATGACTAGCAATTGTAGATGGCTCACCAAACCCAAGTAAATTAATGATAGGTCTTGTATGGTTGAATAGGTTTTTTGTCATATTCAAATCAGTGAGCTACATAACTTTTTCCATAGAAAATTTTGCAAAAAGAAATGGTTTTTTTCAAAGAATTGAACATCTCAAGAAACATAAAACTCTTTTGCTTTTAAGATCATAAATTATGTATCTTTTTTGCTTGCTAAGATACCCAACACAAACACTTGATTTTGCTTATGCTGCAAACTTGTCTTATGGCTTATTATTTACAGGGCGATAACAAAGACAGATAAAGCTTCTCAATTGATCATAAGTAAAACTCTTTCCAAGTAAAATTTCATATGGAGTTTTATTTTGTAGGACAAAAAGTGGCATGCGATTAATCAAATATGCAGCAATAAGAATAAATTCACCCCAAAATGAAATCAAAAAATGTGCCAATCGCAATACACGCTTAGCTTCTAAAAAATGCCTATGCTTGCACATAACAACTCCATTCTACTATGGTGTATCCGTACAACTAATCTAGTGTTCCATGCCATGATCAAAATAATGGGTCTTTAAATCATCATAAGTAAATTTAAACCATTATCAATTTGTAGAGGTTTAACTTGTAAGCTGAATTATGTGTAAACATAGTTGAAAATTTGTAATAAATATGTTGTGGTTTTTGACTTGTTTTCATGTGAAAAACCCATGTTGCTTGATTAAAATCATCTACTATGGTAAAAAAACTAATGAGATCTAGAAAATGATTGTCTTGTATGGGTCCCAAATATTGCAATGTATTAAGTCAAAAACATGCGTTGTCTGATTTGTACTGATAGAAAAGGATAATCGTGTTTGCTTTGCCTTACAATAACCATCACAATAAAGTCTTCTTATAATAAAAAAAATAGATACATTAGGAACTAGATGAATAAGATTTATTGGTAGATGCTTTAAGTAATGATGCCATAAACTTGCATTAATTGAATCATTGGCTTCCTTAAGAGTAAGTCCTAAATCATAAAAAAACTAGGCTAAAAGGATATTATACAATTTAAATCATGTGTCAATGTCCTAAATCACAAAAGAACTAGGCTAAAAGGATACTATACAATTTAAATCATGTATCAATTTACTAACAGATAATAAATTGAAGAAAAAATTAGAAACCCTAAGAACTCATTTAAGAATTAATCTTTTTCCAAGAACAACTTGACCTAAAGCATGAACTTCTACTTTTATGCCATTGGGAATTTGTACTGGTGGTATATTAGGTTGAAATGTGACATTCATAACAAATCCATATTATAGGTTATATGATTTGTGGCCGTGGTATCAACCACCCATTCATCATTTCTCTTACTTGAAACTTGAGGCTACCATGTTTGTAGATGGATTACATAATGATGCTTCATGATTTTATGGTAGTTCTAATAGCTGTTGATGTTGTGTAGAAGTCAAACTTGGCATTGGTGATCCTACTTTATCCACAATATCTGCAAAAAACACACTTAAAGATATGTTTGTTATAGCACTAATATTTAATTGATTCTATTATTGTAAGCCTTGCAAGCCAATCGTTATAGCTTGTATGGCATTAGCATTTAGTAATTTCATGTAAACAAGCATTATATTTTATTACTATTAAGGAGGGCTTTCTTTATCTATAAGATGTTATTTGATAATTGTTAAGCATATCTTAAAGCCCATGAAACATAATGACCTTACAAAGGAACTATAATTAGTTACAATTATGAGATCCTTATGCTTCAAAATCATATTTCTAAAATATTCTTGGTCATTGTATTATCAAGAAAGGGCATCGACAATGTATAAAGACTAGCATATTTTAAGCTTCCATGCATTTCAAGCATGTGATTGATCTTATAAGTTAAAGTATAGAGATACTTGGGGATAATATACGAGTGATTGTTAAGTAGAACAATTTCACTAAACATGACCCTTTATGAGAATTTTATTTGGTATTTAATTCAAGTGTTTGTGAAAATACTCTCATGTGTTAGTAGTATAAGTGATCTTTAGACTTGGATACCAAGTTATCTTTTATGTGGAATCTCATACTTAGATGTCACCATGAACAAGTCCATAATAGATGGATGCTTATGGTAGGATAGTTTTAGGTATGACATGAAGCATACTGAGAGTGGATGAGTGGTTCAAAAATGATTCATCATCCCAAGTGACTTAAGGGGATATATCTCACATATACCTAGTCTGTGTTAAATAAAAGTCCTTGGCCAAGGCAAAACTGATTGTGGAGTTAACACATAAGGACTGCATACTAATATAGAAAGGGTTAAAAGTAGACAATGAACCCTGCTCTTGCTATTTTTGGGACATATGATGAAAAGATTGAATTATACTAAGATAATGTATATTGAAGGGCTTATCAAAACCATATTGAAACTACCTACAAGTTGGATAGCCATGATGCATTACTAGATACCAATCTTAGTCTATAAATATAGATATTGTTAGTTGGATAATTTATATTTATTTCCAATATAATAGAGGCCTAGTGGATCATGTACACAAGTGATGACTAGTGGAAATTAGAATGAAATTGGGCTTATATACCTAATACAAGTTACTTAGACCTAATTTACTTGGTGCAAGTGGTTAGGGGCTAAATTGTAAACTGACTAAAGTTGGAAATAGTGATTTGCATTTTCTTTAACTTTTTAAAGCAAACTAGCATGATTCACTAAAAAAAGAGGAATAATTTTTTTAGGTTTTGATTACCGAATCAAGGAAGATCAATTACAAAGGGAATATTTGTGAAATCTAAGTTGCTAGCATGATTCCTAACAAACAAGACTCTACCTTTTGAAGGTTTTTCAGATCACATGTGTGGATAACCAGTAGAGGCTGGCTACTCGTACAACTTTGGTTTACAACAAGCAAGCTTGTCATACAAGTTCCTAATGTCATGGAATTACTTAAAGACATCTTTTGGTAGAGGGATGATAAATCTTGAATCTTTTTTTTGAGTTCTTGATTTTAAAGATCAATTAGAAATCATGCAAGACACTACAATTTAGAGAGTCTTCATATTATTTAAATATTCTATTTCTACTATTATTTATTTAATATAATTGTAAATTTTTGAAATCTACTTAATTATGGACCTAAGACTACCTAAAAGTGGTATCGAGCCTTCTTGTATTGGTTTGATTAATTTTGTGTTTTAGTTGTTACAAATTGCAAAATTATTTTGATTTTGATGTTGTTTTGATCTATTTCATTCTTTAAAAAATTTTATAAATTATTTCTAATTAATTTTTAATTTTGTAGCATATTAATTGATGTTTATTTCAATATTAATTAGTTTAAAATATAATTTTACTTATTAAATTGATGTTGGAGTCAACGGTCGGTGTTTTGATGGTGCTGAAATTTTCAGCAGCTTTTGGTGCCATTTTTTTTTTATTTTTCACCTTGAAAGTGTCACGAAAAGTTCATAATACTTGTTGAAAAAATTTGGTTAAAATTTGAGTTGAAAATGTTTTTAATTCCAGGCCATATCAGGTGCACTAGGTGTGCTTAATGTTTGTGGCAATTTCTTTCTTCTTGGAACCTTGGTGCAACATCAATGATAGCAAATATGCTATAATATGCAACATTTTTTATAGGTTTAGTGGGAGGAAGAAAATATAAATTGAGTTAAAATAGGATGACCTAATTAAAGGCTCTTGATTTTTCAGCCATGAATAGAGCAGACTCCTAGTTGGACTAGGACTTTTGTTTTGCGCCACATTTTCTAGAAATTAAGGAAGTTTAATCCAACTTGAATTCTTGGTATTTGAGGTTTAATATGATCATATCAAGATAATCTAAAATATATATATTTATATATATAAATTTGCTAAATGTTAGCAACATTGGCACATAACACTTCCTTAAGAGTTCAATTCCATCAAAACTTTTAGTTATCATCACAAACACCTCTTTATCCAATTGTATAAATTTCTTAAAGATGTTTAAGACATGGGTTGGATTATGCAATAAGCATGGAATTAAAATTTGATTAATTTTTTTACTTGGAAAAT
Source organism: Adansonia grandidieri (assembly GCA_038382065.1). Lineage (NCBI taxonomy): Eukaryota > Viridiplantae > Streptophyta > Magnoliopsida > Malvales > Malvaceae > Adansonia > Adansonia grandidieri. The sequence continues at coordinate 13,453,374 of JBBYHK010000004.1, forward strand.
ATATTTAATTTAAATGATTAATCCTATTGGAGTAAGATTTGTTCTAATATGATTAGAATATATGTTAATCATGTAAGAAAATTGTTGTCTTAAGTAAATTAAATGTGGATCAATTATTAAACTTTGAAAGATGGTAACTTGAATTTAAAACACATGGTTATATATCCATAATTGTTGTGAATGTATCGGATGATTATGGACTAGCCCAATATGATTCTGAATCTATGGTTAATTATTTATGGATGTTTAATTTTTTAAACAAAGTCTGCGAACCTTGACTTACCTCTAATTCTTCTACGTGGTTGTAAGATTTTTTCTCATCTAATTCCCCTCGAATTTAACTTGAGATTTCTTATTATAAATGTAATTAGATTACATAAAAGTGTAAAATTAGCAGAAGTTAGGAACGAGTTTTGTAACTCAAACATGGTGATCCAAGAGAAGGCACCATGAAGTTTGAGAGATTGCAAGAAGCTTATGAAGACTTTGTATGTAATCACCTAGGAACTGACCAAGCAATTTCCTTTGATGGCTTAAGGAAATTGCATTAAATAAAGTCCATAATCATCTAAGTAGTATGCATGATAATAGATTTATTTTATATGATATAATAAATGCTTTACATGCAAATATGATGAGACCTTAATTATAAAGACAAAATACGTAAAAAATTCCCTCATAGAATATTGAGTCACATGCTTTGCATAATTGACCCGCCTTTCATTGTACATAACAAGATACCCAAGTTTCAGTCATGAGATTTGTTGAGCTGACTCAAAGTTTGTACTATCCAAAATGGAGTTATGAATGATGGGTTTTACTCAACTAATGCCATGTTGTTTGAATGCATACAACTTGATTGCATAGCTTTAAAGGTGATGGTTAGGTGAAATGTATATGATACATTTAGGCAAACAGTTACCACCTAACTAATTTAGGAATTGAGGCAATTGGTAATCTATGTTATTTACCTAGTTAGGCTTGTTATGATTTGTTTTGTTGGCTAAAGGTTGTAAAATGTTGAAAAATGCCCCAATCCATTAAAAAAATTCCTTGAAGAGATTTTTGAATAATAGTGACGGTTATTATTTCAAAAAATTAGTAAAAAGAACAATAAAGATTTAATTCCTCGTCATCATTGGTTTAAAACATGAATAACTAATTATACTTATTTTCATACTAGGTGTATTTATATTAATTTGAAAGGCATACGTGATGCCACTAGCCTAAAATGTTTGGAGTGGTACAAGAAATTAAAAAATGTACTTAACAAAAAAGAAAAAGGTTGTTGACTTCCACATTAACATGATTGAGTTGAATTATTTTATTGGAGATTCAACCTCTTCAATAATTGATATAAGATGTGGATTACACTTATCTAATGACATAAGCTTGTAAAAAACAATATAAACTTAGGCTATAATGATGTAGTTTTTAGAACGGGTAATAGGCCAAAAGTTGAAGCCACTGCCATTGGAACCTATACCTTATCATTATTTTAGCACATGACCATGGAAGTAAAGAATGCATTGATATTCCTAGATTATCTAGAAATATCATTTCAATTTGATTTCTCACTGCAAATAATGATTTGAGTTTAGGATGAAAAACAATAATTGCTCAATTATGCTAAATGACATGGTCTATAGATTGGCCTTATTACAGAATAGGTTATTTGTGTTGGATCTTGAAATACCAATTCTTAACATAAACGTGAAAAAATCTAAGAAAGATGATCTAACGAAAACCTATATTTGGCATTGTAGGCTTAGACATGTCAATGAGGCTTGAATAGCCAAGTTATGCAAACAGGGCTATCTTGACCCATTTGATTATGAATCATATAGGACATGTGTATGTTGTCTCATTGGCACGATGAAAAAGACACCTTTTCACTAGAAAAAAGTGATATAGCTGATGATTTATTGGGCCTAATACATTTGGATATATGTGGACCTATGAATACAATAGCTAAGAATGGGTTTTTGTACTTTATTAGCTTTACCAAAGATTACTCAAGGTATGGGTATGTGTACTTAATCAAGTACAAGTCCAAAGCTTTTGAAAAATTTCAAGAGTTTAGGGATGAATTAGAGAAGCAAACTAGCAAAAGAATCCTAACTTAGATCCAATCAAAGAGAAAAATACTTAAGTCAAACATTCTTGGTCATTTGATAAAAAATGGTGTTCTGTCATAATGAACTCCACCCGATACTTCATAACAGAATGGAGTGTTTGAAAGAAGAAACCGAACCTTGTTGGAAATGGTTCAATCCATGATATCTAAGGTTGACCCTTTGATATCTTTCTTAGTGATATGCCTTAGAGACTATTGCATATGTTCTAAATAGGATTCCATCCAAATCTATGGATAAGACATCATATGAGATTTGGCATGGTAAAAGACCATTTTTGTCTTATCTCAAGATTTGGGGCTATCCTACTTATGTGAAGTGAACATTTAACAAACTTAGAACTAGGTTGGATAAATGTAAATTTTGTGAGGTATCTTAAGGAAACTTATGGATATTATTTTTACCTCCCAATTAGACAAAAAATGTTTGTTTCAGAACATGCAATATTATTGAAGAAAAAATTTATACTAAAGGAGTTTAGTGGGAGTAAAATTGATTTTGAAGAAGTTTAGGAACTATAAGTTCATATACCTATGGAATTAGAGTTGAGGGATAAAGCATCAGATGCTCTATTTGAAACTTAAAAGGTATAACTACTATGATGATTTGGTAAGATCAGGCAAGCTTTAGAGAGATATGAATTCCTTGTGAATCAAGAACATTTAACTTGTGACACTGAACCTACCAATTATAAGAAAGCAATGTCCAACTTTGATTCCAGAAAATGGCTTAACATAATGAAGTTCAAAATGGACACCAGGGAAGTTAACGAAATATGGATTTTGGTTGACCCACCCTAATGGATAAAAGCCAAAGGGTGCAAATGGATCTTTAAGAGAAAGACTAAATAGATGGCAATGTGCAAGCATAAAAGGCCAGACTGGTGACAAAAGGTTATAATCAAGTTAAAGTCATTGATTATGAGAAAACCTTTTCGCCAGTTACAATGGTAAAATCAATTTTGGTTATGCTTGCTATTGCTACATATCACAATTATGAGATATGGCAAATGATGTAAAAACTGCATTTCTTACGAGAATTTGTAAGAGGAAGTGTACATGAAACAACTTGATGGTTTTACGTCCAAGTCAAATCTAAATTAGGTATATAGACTAAGAAAGTCCATTTATGAGCTGAAGTACGCTTTACAGAGTTGGAATATCATATTCCATGAAGTAATTAAAGAATTTGATTTCAAAAAGAATCCTAATGACGAATGTGTACATAAGAAGATAAATAGGCAGGCTATTGTTTTCTTGGTGCTATATGTAGATGACATATTACTCCTAGGAAATGACATACCAATGTTGTAGACCACTAAGATATGGTTGTCTAGGTAATTCTCCATGAAGGATTTGAGAGAAAAAAGCATTTATTTTTGGAATTAAGATCTATACAGGTAAATAAAAAAGACTGCTTAGCTTATCCTAATCCACCTATATAGGTAAAGTGCTAAAAAGTTATAGCATGGAAAACTCTAAAAGAAAAACCTACATATGGTACATGGTGCAAAGTGCTGTGTCCTAAAACATTGGATGAAAGGGCACAAATAAAAGGGTTAAACTCCTTATTAGGGGTTATACTTATGTTAGCTTTCAATTCAATTGGGATGATAACAAATTGCAAAATGGCTTTATATTTACCTTTAACAATGGCATAGTCAATTGGAAAGGCTACAAACTTGAAAAACACTATAGACTTAACAATTAAAGCTGAATACATCCCCATATGTAAGGCCATATTAAAGGCAGTTTGGATGGATTAGTTCATATCATAAACTAGATGTGGTTTTGAGCATTGTTGACTAATACCAATGAGAACATTGGAGCCATAGCATAAGCTAAGGAACCAAGGTCTCATCATAAATCCAAACACATGCTATGGCGATATCACTTCATTATAGATATTATTGAGAGACTTGATGTTAATACAAAGCGAGTACCTATAAAAGAGAACTTAGATGATCCTTTCAATAAAGTTCTGTCCCTATAGAAACTTGATCACCATATAGAGGGCATAAGACTTAAACATATAGGTGATTGGCTTTAGTGCTAGTGGGAGATTGTTACTGTAAGCCTTGCAAGCCAATCGTTATAGCTTGTATGGCATTAGTATTTAGTAATTTCATGTAAACAAACATTATATTTTATTAACATTAAAAAGGTTTTTTTTATCCATAAGATGTTGTTTGATAATTATTTAGCATATCTTATGTAGATAAAGCCCATGAAAATTATTGGCCTTATAAATATTGGGATCTTATGCATCAAAGCTGTGTTTTTAAAATATTCATGATCATCATATTGTCAAGAAAAGGCATTGGTAATGCATAAAGACTGACATATGTTAAGCCTTCAAGCATCTATTGCTTGGGATTGATCTCATAAGTTGAAGTATGGAGATACTTGGGGATAGTATAAAGGTGCCTGTTAAGTAGAACTAGTTTATTGAACATGACCTGCTATGAGAGTTCCATTTGATATTTCACTCAAGTGTCTATGGAAATATTCTTATGTATTAGTAGTGTAAGTGATCCTTAGACTTATGACACCAGGCCATCTTGTATAATGATTTAACCTTGCAAGTGTACGTGTCATTAATAAGTAATATAATGATGAAGTAAAGTTTGTTCCCATGGGTTATTATATTAAATTTGTTAAGTACTAAAATAAAAACAATTTAATCTTATCCAAGCAACTAATTAAAATATTATAAAATAAAATTAAAATTAAACCAAAATTAACTAAATAACAAAACAAAGTAATTAGATAGGGTTTACTTAATTAATAATAAAAGCCTAGGATTACAACTTCCCTCAGCACTTCATTTGAATCTATTTTACCCTTTTAACTTGATTAATAACAATGAGTTATTGACCTAGAGTTCTAATTTACTTATAAGTATCTTCCAATGGTCTTATAAAAATATCCCTCTTAACTAATTTACTATATTCTTATGCAAATTGAATTAAAAAAAAATTCATTAAGCTTAAACTTTAATTTGGTTACATATGTCATGCTTGTATATTCCTCTCTCATTTGTAGATCAATCCATCCTAATAAATGAATATAAAATATATGTCATTCAATCCAAGTCTAAACACAAAATTCCCTTTTCCAAGTTCATTAGGGTTACCAAATCAATCTAACTGATAGCCAATCGATTAGAAGCATTAAGAATAAGATTGAACAATGTGGTTATCATTAAATCAAGAAAAGATAATAAAATAGTCCAAACTACATGTTGAATTCCATTACAGCCCTATAAAAATAAATTTAGTTCATTGATTAATAAAACCCAAAACACTGGAGTTTCACCTTCATAAACATTATAATAAAAATAAAAAGATTAAGGCAAAGACAAAACTAAGAGTTGTCAGGGCTTGGTCTTCAAGCTTTTCCAATCCTTCTCCAATTACAAAGTCTTAATTGCTACTCCTCTCTAAAAAAACTAAAGGAAAACAGAAGCTATAAAGTATCTCTAGCAAATAATTCTAACCTTAAGAGTCCTATATATATAGTTAAAACCTTGGAGAGGAAAAACTTGGTCTATAAGTAGCTCAATTAATTTATTTTTGGAAGCTACCAAACTGAGTCTACTTTGCTTCTTGATTAGGTTATTGCATTGTGGAAATTCCTTCGGGTTTTGACCTATAAAAATACAAAAATACTTAAATAACTATATAATTTAAATATAAGGAAAGAAAATAAAATTAATTTAAAAACTACTAAATATAAATAAAATGTAAATAATAGCTATTTTAATCAAAAACTATATTTTATAGAGTTATCAGCTTGTAACACCCAGTCATCTTGTATGTGGAGTCTCATACTTAAAGATCATTATTGACGGGTCCACAATAGATTGATGCTTATGGTAAGGTGGTTTTAAATGTTACATGAAGCATAATAAAGGTAGATGAGTGGTTTAAAGAGGATTCATCACCCCAAGTGATTTAAGGGGACATATTTTATCTGTACCTAGTCTAACTCAAAGTCCTCGGCCAAGGCAATATTGATTACATAGTTAACACATAAGGGTTGCATACTAATACAAAAAGGATTAAGAGCAGACATTAAACCATGCTCTTTCTATCTCCTGAATATAAGATGAAAGTATTGAATTACGTTGATATACCATACATTAAAAGAGTTATCAAAACTATATTAACACTCCTTGCATGTTAGGTGGCCATAATGCGTTGCTAGATGTTGATCATGGTCTATAAATATACATATTCTTAATTTGGTAATCTATATTTATTACTAATATAATGATGACCTAATGGGTCACACACATAATGGCGATCAGTAGAAATTAAAACAAGGCTGAGCTTATATACCTAATACAAGTAATAGCTACTTAAACCCAATTTGTACTAGTTTAAGTGGGCCAGGGGGTAAACTATAAGTAGACCAAAAGTTGGAAACAGTAACCCCAGGTATATAAACCTTGTTTAGCCATCCCTAAGTATTATTGCTTGACTACTTTTTGCACCAATTTGCTTTTCCTAAGGTTGATTTACGCTTTCTTTAACTTCTTTAAAGCAAGATAGCGTAATGCACTAGAAACCAAGGAAAAAATTGTTTTCTGTGGTGGTTTTGATTATCGAATCAAGGAAGATTAATTGCAAGGGGAAGATTTGTGAAATCTAGGATGCTAGCACAACTTCCAGCAAACAAGTCTTTACCTTTTAAAGGTTTTCTGGATTAGTTGTATAGATAACCGTTAAAGGTTGGACACTTTGGACAACTTTAGTTTATGACAACCGGACTCAATGTACAAGTTCTTAAGGTCATGGAATTACTCCAAGACATCTTTTGGCAAGTATGATAAATCTTGAATCTTTCTCTGAGTTCTGGATTTTAAAGATTAATCAAAAACCATGTAAGACAATCCAATTTAGGGAGTCTAAGTATTATTTGAATCTTATGTTTCCACTGCTATTTATTTAATATAATTAGAAGCTTTTGTAATTTACTTGAGTACGTGACTGATCATCGCCAGTTTGTTCACCACTCCTTCCTGGTTTATGCCAATATGGTGGGTAACCAATCACCTTGTAACGATACTCTTTGCTGTGGTTTGATCTCCCACAGAGAACACAAGGTGGGAATTGACCACAACTCCATCATTGTTCTTCTATAGCGATTCATTTCCTCTAGCCATAAAAGCAGTCCACAGAACACTGCTTCTCTTACTTTGTTGCAATGGCATAAGCCCTTCCAAGGTTTTGTAATGGATCAATGCTGAATATTTATGAGTGCACTGTTGAAGACACTTCATTAAGTCCCATAAAAAAAATTCAAAAACCTTTTCTTCCTCGCACATAGATTGCATTCTTTTCGCCGCACCACATTTGCAGCCGCATTTGCAGGATAGAATCAGATTAAGACATTGTAATTCACCCAAAATGGTTTTTAATTTAACATAACAGGACAAAATCAAGGATTTATCTTGCTGTAGAAATGATATAGCACGCTTCAACTCATAGACTCTCGGTGCAATACCTTGAGTAAATCTTTTTCTAGATCTTCCCATATTTCCTTTGCAATTTCAACATGAATAGGACTGCCTGGAAGCTCCTTGGCATGCGCATTGTAAACTATGAAAGAACCACTGCAGTGCATTTTATCCATAATTGTAAATCTGGAGTTTCTGCATCTAGTTTTTCGATCGTTTTATCAACAAAACCTGCTTTGCTTTTTGGATTGGATTAGAGTGCATTCATATTCCATGTGAAATAGTTGTCTTAATTTTCACTGAGAGAATGCGTGAAAAAAATCAAGCCTGAGTTATCGAATGGGTGCAAATAGTATGGAGAAATATCAATAGCATTGCTTTGACCTATACTCAATGTTTACTATCAACTCTTCAATACTCTTGCTACCCTCATCACTCCCTGTCATATTAAAAGAAATTTGGGGTTTAGTAACCTACGCTGACACAAAGAAAATTGAAATGTCTGAGAAGGGTGTTTTATTGATAGTAAAAGATTACAATATATAAACATTGAACCAGCTATGTCGTGGCTTGAATTGTCTTGATATTTATAGATTCCAATCAATTAGCAATAAAAGCAAATCAATCACCAGCTGTGACGTTAATTCCTTAATTGTTTGGTCAACATGATTCCCAAAGATCCTTCAATATATTTATAAAATTCTAGAGTCATTCTCAATTTATAATATTTGATTTTATATAAATTTTATTTTGCCTAATTTCTAGAAGTTGATTTGTTTTAATTTTAATGAATTAAAATAAGAAATCTTAGTTCTTATTACATCAAGACTAAAATATTTAGTTAGACTCATTTATAGCTAGCCAAATAAGTGTAGCAGTAAAAATGTTACTAACAACATAAGAATTAAGTTAAAGCTCTAATCCTAAAACAAATTAGATCTATTTACCGCTAAACCAGTTTCTCTTACGTTGATTTCAAGTCTTTATAAAAAAATATATATATATTAAAAAACTTAAGCACGAGAATATAATGTAAAAATCCTATTACAATTTATTAGTTTTCTCCTCAAATTCTTTTAAATTCATTGCTATTTAACTTTTAAAGTAAATTCTCAACATTTGTTTGCAAAGATGATGAGACCTAAATAGTATTACTTCATTTTTTATACTAGTAGTCTGTGAATCTCATTCCTATCTTTTGTCTTCAAATTAGAGCCTATATGGCACATTGGAGATTGTATTTCTAATGAACTGCGGGCTGGAATAATGTTGCGGACCGAATGTTGTACTTTAGCTATTGATACATTGCGAGTAATGACCAATACAGTTGAGATTTCAAAAGATGATAACAATACGGTGATTTTGCAGTGCGGCGTCAAAATCCGTTACGACTGAATTATGCCTGTAGGATGCGTTTCAACGCTTAAGTGAAAAATCCTCAAGTATAAATAATGTACATTGGAGTATACTTAATGTAAATAGGTTAAAGAGAGAACGACTAATCCGGTTCAAGAAATTAGTTGGGTTGCTGTATAGTTAAAGAGTTTGGTTGGATCCTGGTCCGTATTAGAAAAATGATGAATTATCATGATTGAACCACATGTCACCATCCGGTGAGTCCCACCAACTTGATGGAAATTCGACTTCCGCACTCAAACCTTGCCTGGTTCAATGCAGCTCAATGGTCTAGGCCTTGGTCCAATGCTCTATTGGTACTAGGCCTGACGAATTAGGCCCACGAAAGGGTCACGTTGGACTTGACCGGATGTGGTCCCTTACAATTTCCTAATCGAACAAAAATTTTTCGTAATTCATTTCCCTATTGTCAAAATAATGGAACAAGGCATTCTTTTCATTCTTTTAAAAATCTTTATTTTCTTTTAGTTAGAAAGTCTAATCCAAATAAATTTATTTATTTTTCTATTCTTCAAAATGTTTCAATGCTAATCTTTAAAAATCTTGGAAGGGTTAATTGATAAGTGTCTAATTTTATACAAATTATTTTTTAATTTTTTTATCATTTTTAGTTATTTTTTATGTTTATCATAAGTAATTATTTATCTTTTTATTTTGTAGGATTTAATTGAATGAAAAATACAAGGAAAGCACAAATTGGCTAAGTTAAAGAGTTTGTTTGGGTTTTGAATTTTAGTGAGCTATATGGTAGAACTCTAATTTCACTAGGTGAACTTGAAAGATAAAGTTTTACTTAGTTTAATAGTTCAAAAGCTGAAAATTTGCAAAGCTATAGTGGAAGTAATTATTTTTTAAGGCTGATCATATTGATAAACAAAAGAATAATTTTTTAGATAATTATGCTATTATCTCTCGGATAAAAGAAGAAAATCAGCTCATAAATCTAACTTTATGACTACATTCATTAAGAAAGAAGATTGCATATAATCTTTCAAGAGATCAAGATAAAGATTAGAGATTAATTTTTTATTTTTATTTTGACAAATTAATGTAATTATCTTTATTCCTAGCTCTAATTGAATTCTTTCCCTATAAACAGAGAAGGGGTTGAATAGTTTTTAGCATATCATTCCTACTCTCTTCCTCTCTTTTTTATTTTTTGTTTTTCTAAACTATGTCTTTCTAAGTTTTTTTTTTTTTAATTTGGCAGTAAAAGAATTTCCAAGCTTTTATATTATTTAATCATAAAAATAAATAAAATTATTTTCAAAGTCATTTTTTATACAAATATCTTGTGTTTTTCTATCAAAATACTATGATTATATGATTTCAATTCCTATGATGCATACTAGTGGTTTTCTCATATTTAATCTAGAGCTAGTTTAGTTAATCAAATGCATAATAGCTTGATTAGTTTCACTTAAGTAGTAAATAACTTTAACGAGGATTATCAAGTTTTCATTTCAAAGATTATGAAAAATAGAAGTCATTCTTAAATAAAATCAGCTTTTGATTTTGTTAGATTGAATTTGTTAAACTTTCTTAATTTTTAAAGCAATCTTTTAATTTTATTCTAAAAGCTTATTTTAAGGCCCTTAAATGATAAGGGTTAATTATAATGCTTAACTTGTTTAATTAGAAAGTAAGGTAAAGTAAGGAAGTCAATAAATATTTTGATTCCATTTGTTGGAAAAAGTACGTAAAAGTTTGATTCCATTTGTTGGACAAAGCACGTAAAAGTTTTTCAATGATTAATAATAATAAATTAATAAGCGATATCGATTTACTATCAAAGTATTTTCCTCATTGATTTTCACTTAAAACTATTTTCAAAGTGATTTTCATTTTGTCAACAGCATTTAAAACCCCCATTCACTTTTATTGTTTCTCAACTAAATTTTACCATTTTTCTTATCACTTCATTTTTTTTTATTTTCAAATTCAACTTTTAACTTTTAAAAGTTCTTGTGAGATATAATCTCTACTTCTCTACACTACAAATTTAAAATCAAGCTAAAAGAAAAGCGTTATAAATGGTTTACATAGACAATTACCATTAATCTTACTTTTAGACTTCACTTAATGATGGAGATCAACCTTTTTTTTTCTTTTAAAGAAAATACTTTGATAATTCTGATTTTAAGTAATAAATACAATTTACTAGCTTTGTAGGGGAGTGAAAATTTGTATAAATTTAAGTGAATAAACCAACAGTTAGTAAAATGCAAAAGTTCTAGTAGGTTTACTTACCAAGGGACGGGCATTAGAAGATATGAAGGTGAGAAGACAGGGCATGAACTAAAAGATAATAGGTTTCCTTATTTTCTTTTTCCGTAAATATTTACAGACAACCTAGCAATCTAATCTTTCAATGCTATCCTTATATTTGCGGCTATTATCGTGACTATGGCTATACATATTATAAGCAGTTAAAATATGCATTCTGATGGAACATGAATCATTTTGCTGATCTGATTTGTGATCAAGTCCTCCTGCCCTGCTGAAATGATAACAAACAGCAGCTGTTGAAACCATCATCAGCCCAGGTAACATCACCAGCTGATATGTATCCTGCTCGTTTTCTGTCTTGCTCTTGCGCCGCAAAGATAGTTCTTTTGAGTACTGAATTTTCACTTCTTCCTTTCATATGATTCAGCACTACAACTGGATTAACTTATGCGAATAAATCGTGACCGTGTCTGCTGCAGTTGCGGTAATTCACTTTCTTCATCTGATGCAGCGATGGAAAAACGACGATCCTAGAGCATAGTGAAGTCATGGGCAATTAAGGGCCAATTTTGCTGGCAAAAATGCAATTGTTGAATAGCAGAAGCTGATAAAAATGTGATTACTGCATGTTTACATGGATATATTCTACAACTCAATTCAAGAAGTTTGAAATCAAAGTAGACCAAAGATAGTCTCCAATTGGTAAGCATTCAGGGAAAAAGTAACATCTTTGTTAGAAGATACCAGCTCACAGCATAATAAATATGGCTTTGGTAACTAAAAAGCCAAAGGTAATAACTTTTAATAAGGTGATAAAGCACTTTTCACCAACTTATCTAGATTTACTGATTTACCAAAAACATTGACAAAAGTGAATGAATTCCAAACCTGTTGGCGTCGACGACGTTGAATAGCAACAAATGCCTTAACCATGATATATATAGGCAACAGAATCCCAATGGTTCTCAACAATAGTAACTGCAACATAAAGCCAAAAAAAAAAAAAAGTTACACTCATGTGCAACAGTGCGCCTAAATGGCACCATATTGCTCTTGTTCAAATAATTAGTTTAATGTGCTCTCACTGTGAACAAAGTCAAAGAATAGTCTCCAGCTCCGCTGATTATGATTGGAAGAGTGTAGCGCAGAACTAGAAGAACTGCAAACTGCAAATAAGCATGTGAATGAATAATCTACCAGAGTGAAACGTTTTTGCTTACTGGAAAAGCAAGGCACCACCAAAATGAAAGGACTGGCGCTACAAAGTAAGAGCACAACAGAGAACAACAGGGCCCATTGTCCAGTCACCTTACCTTCTTTGCAGCTGCGGAACCAATTGGCAATCAACCATCTTTCCAGTGTTTTTTTTTTTTCAGTAAGTCTACTTATCTTTTTAATTACTTTCATAACAAATACCATGTTTGCATCAGTTTGCCAAAGCATATTCATTAAAATCAATTACTACAGCTCCAACTTTTATCTTTCTCAAACCAGCTAGATACTTCCATCAAAAAAACCAAACAGGTAAAAGAGATATGAACTTTCAATAAGAATTATATTAGGGAAGGAGAAAGGTACAATTATAGCAACCACACGACAACAAATCAGGCCTTGAGAACTGAGAGCCAAATAACCATCAAAATCTGACTCCATAAAATCATGATGAGTAGTGACCATTGTTATAAAATGTGGAGTTGGCAGAGCTCTCCCAGAAATTTCCCAATTTCCTCTGAGATGACATCACAATGCTTTCTTGATGAGTGAAGGAAGAAAACCTCATTATACAAAGAAAGATAGAAGACAGCTAAAGAGCTAAAGATATACCCAAAGTTCATAGGAACACCTCCAGAATGAAATAAAGGAGGTGGTGCTGTATAACCAGGCTCAAATCGCTGCAATTTTGTAAATATTCCAACAAAAGAGAACCAATCAGTTCCTTTCAAATTCGTGGAAAGAGAAGAGTGCAGATAATAAACTGACAAATAAATAATGGTTGGACCTGTTGGCAAATCTCACAGATCGTGTCACCCTTTTCATTGCACCACCTCTGAACGCATTGGCGGTGAGCATACTGCAACAATCAAGAAAGAGTAGCACATTAAAACAGATTACCTCTTTTCCAACTGCCTGAATCGAGTGGCAAAGTTTGACAATACTAATGGAAGAAGGGAGAATGCCTTCAGTGCATGATGGGAATGCACTCAGTGCTTTGCATGCCAAGACACAGTAATCAAATATATGGATATACCATACATGTAAAATGCTAGCCACTGTAAATTCGTACTAGTTTTTCTTGAGACGCATGTCAAAAGGGAACTATGCACCCTCTCGAATTGTAAAAGAGCTTCTGAAGCACACTTCCATTATTCTAATGGCTTTCCGTATTTGATTTCGAGGCATTTGGTCCTCTTCTCTAGAAAAGGGTAAATACTAGCCTATACTGCAAGGTAACATTGGACTTTAAGAATACAATTTCTAACTTATTTAATTGATCTAGACTGCATAAGACATTTCTCCTACAGTGTACCAAAATAAACTTCCAAAGCAAAATGTATGACACTAAATAAAACTGAAAAGCGAATCTGCCGAATGAAGAGCAAATTTTAAGGTGATATTTAATGCTTTGGGAAAAGTATTGTATACATTTCCAGAGAAGCTAAAAAGAGGTGATAGTTTTTATGAAACTCCCGATGCTTATTTCTTAAGAACATATTAGCTTTTAGCAATAAATGCAAATATATATTTTTAAAACTTTAACTACATCATAATGCAGGTCTTAGAATAATAACACATACTGCAATTTCAGCATAACTTTAGAGTAATGACGTTAAAGTTTCACGCAAAAACAGCCAGTTTATTTTTAACTCACTGATGCAGGAGCATCGACAAATAACAGTTTTATTCCATTTAGGATTTTGTTTAGGATAAAGTTTATATTTTTATTTTAAAAATTCTAGTCTAATTAGATTATTGTTTAGGATAAGAGTTCTATTTTACTTGAGGATAAGTTTTATAATTAAGTTTAACTAGTTTTCTTTTAGGAATGAGAAGTCTTATAAGAGTAGGAGAGCTAGTCAATTTATATGCACCTAGGTAGTTGCTACAAGGTATTCGATTATTATTTTATTATTCTATCTCAAAAGTTTCTTTCTAGAACTTAAATATCTCTACAACGTTATCTTTCTTGACTATTTTCAATTCTTTTGCGTTCTAGCAATTCCTATCATCTTCACCCTGCATCATTTTGGTAGTCAGAGCCATGGCAGGACGTGCAAGGGGCCGTGGAAGAGGGAATCAAGAACAGCAAACAAAGTTGATCAAGCTGAGGCGCATAGTGGAGGATTTGTCGCAAGCTGTACAAGTTTTGCAGCGACAAATACATGTGGGAGCCCGAATGGAGATACCGGAAGGTGACCACAATCCTTTTGACCAGTCGGAAGGTGGTCTCGAAGATGTGTCAAATAAAAGAGAGCTCAAGAACCCTTTCCATAATGCTGGACTAGCAAACTTTGCAGTACGAGGTGGATTGGAAGATCGGTTATTGCATGCTCTCGAGTTAATGGGAGGCGCAGCAAAGATTCAAGTGAATTATTTCCACGTGGAGTTACCTGATAAAGACTACTTGGAATGTGGAGCCACTATAGAAACTTATTTTAAAAAAGAAGACCTAGAACTGCCAGATCCAATTTATGATGAATATAATGGCAATGAAGAGTACGTAGATATATACCTTGAACAAGGAGAATCCTTGATGATCAAAAGGGTGATGACTATCGCTAGCCAAAATGATAAAAAGGATTTGAAGAATGAAGCCAGCAAGGTTACAAATAAATCTGGCAGTGATGAGAACTTTAAAGAACAAGCTATTGTAATTCAACAGTTGTTGGAAGAGTTGGCTTTGTCAGTTAGTGACAACTTGCCACAAGATTACCAAAGAGCTTTTAAGAAGCTAGGGTGAGTGATAATGGAAAAGCTTTTATTGATCACGTTTGAAAGGTCCATGAGGAAGTACAATCAGCTTTAAAGAAAAGCAAGGGGGCTTATGCAACTACTACCAATCAAAATGTGGGTTTCAAGGAATTGGAAAAAAGAGATTTGGTGCTAGTTCCATTGAGGAAGGAAGGGTTTCCTAAGAGTACTTACCATAAGTGGAAGTCTAAGGAGTTTGGAATGTGTAAAGTTTTTTTTCAGCAAACACTGCCATTTTTTCAACCGAGGGAGAATGATGCAGGAGCATTGACAAATAACAGTTTTATTCCATTTAAGATTTTGTTTAGGATAAGTTTATATTTTTATTTAAAGAATTCTACTTTAATTAGATTATTGTTTAGGATAAGAGTTTTATTTTACTTTAGGATAAGTTTTATAATTAAGTTTAAATAGTTTTCTTTTAGGAATAAGAAGTCTTAGTAAGAGAGCTAGTCTATTTATATGCACTTAGGTAGTTGCTACAAGGTATTAGATTATTATTTTATTATTTTATCTCCAATATAGTAAGAGAGCTAGTCTATTTATATGCACTTAGGTAGTTGCTACAAGGTATTCGATTATTATTTTATTATTTTATCTCCAATGTTTCTTTCTAGAACCTAAATATCTCTACAACATTATATTTCTCGACTATTTTCAATTCTTGTGTTCTAGCTATTCCTATCATCTCCACCCTGCATCACTCACCTTCAAGCTGACGCAGCAAGAACATGGTATCTCCATGCTCAAATCTTCCCCCTCATCGTGGCAAATCCTACACTCCACCAATTTTCTTGGATGAACCTGCATTCCCATCCATCCTATGGGATGAAAAGTCAATTATATCAGCTTTGCTTGCTGAGGGCATGCCTTGTTTGCTATGATTGTTTTTTTCTCTCAATAGCAGCTTCAATGGTGGATTCAGTTAGAAGCCGATCCACAAAGCAACACAAAATGATCCCTCATCCTTCAATTCATATACAAAAGAGAAAGGTTAATAGTTGCATAAACATACATTAGTTTCAATTGCTATTAAAATCACATGTAATATTACAAAATCCAATACAACCACAAAAAAAGGCGGGGAATACTGAGATTACCTCTGCCACAGTTAAAATTAAAAGTGAATCTGCAATGGAAATAAAAGCCCTCTTCATTTCATGAACAGGAAAATGTTATGCAAATGAAGATCTAATAGGATTAAAAGAATGCATATAAAATAAACATTGAAAACTAAAAAAGCTTCCACTTTAAAAGTATGACTAACAAGAGTTTCTACATTTCTGTTAGTCAAGACCTTTTTACCAAAATTTTCTTAATCTGGAAGCCTAAATAACATATAGCTTAAGATGTGCCTTCGTTTTTTACGAGAAAAAGCAGCATTCCTTTGAAGCAAATGGAGAATATAAAAGTGGTTAAAGACAAAATGAAAATTGCCTAAAAATCAACAATCAGAAGAGTAATCTTTAAACTTCATCAACCAGAATGATTTTTTAGATATATTAGACAGAGCAATGAAAAAATAAAGGGAAAAAGATTAAAGGTAAAAGCTGCAAGAAATGAAATGAAAATGGAAAAAACCATAAAAGGAAAGCGAAGAAGGACAAAAACCCAGAAACCAAAAGGCAAAGAATTTGACTAAGAGGAGAGGGAGAGTAAGAGACCCATGTTCCAAAAATGTATCAATTTGATAAATGAATAAGACTCTTTTGAAATAGAAACAAAAATATCATGATTAACATGGATAGAAGCTATTAATGCAAAGGAAAAGAAAAGGAGGAGGAAAAAGGAGAGGCTTCCAAGCAAGGGAATGGGATTTCTATTGAAGAAGAAAGCAAAAATCTTTTCTCCTTTTTTCTTTTGCTTAACTTCCTAGGTTGTTGTTTCTTCAAATGAAGCAAAGAGAATGAGCTCGATATCTTCAAGGGAAAACAAAGCGAATAAAAACCAGATTCTAACGGCAAAAATGCCAATACGATTGCTTGTTTGCCTTGATTCCCCATTAACAGTTTATTCTAGTGGACTTTTTTTACCATTTTATTATGAACCTAATACAGTAGCAATGAGCCTATTTTGGTGAATACTGAATATCTCGTGGGACCAGACGTGGAAGTGAGATTCTGTTTTTGTAGCGAAACTAAGTTTGGTGAATCTGCCGATGTTGTCAAGTGGGTGTGGGCGTGGGAGTCGGGACCACTTTGGAGCCGGCCTTGAGGAGTGATCATCGCCCTGAATCAACAGCTGATGTTGTATCTCTGCTCTGCTCTTGGACCATATCTTTGTGATTTATCTATGTTAAAAACGTAAGTTTCAAATTATTACTTATCACAACTTCTGTTTTCCTTTTTTCCCAGCAACGAGTAACAGATTTCAATTGAAACGTAAAAGAAAACATACAGTACATCAGAACCATACAGCAAGGGAATTTAATGTGACATCACAAGGAGTTCGTTGATAGCATTTAAAACAAACTTACTTCAAAAGAGCAGTGTGAGTCATCTTTGCTCAACATTAAAATAAGAGAAGATGAGAAATTTTTTTACAGATTTAATAATTTTAGATGCATTATGATGATATGATATAAATTTGATATAAAAAATATAATTGGAATATGATTGATATAAAAATAATAAAAAAATAACATAGCATGTATAAATGTGTTAAAATTTATATAAATACATAGCATATGCTAACCTATGTCTATGAATATTGGTTAATAGGCAAAAAATGTACAATATTTTTTGTGAATTTCATGAAAGTAATTGATTAAATGTATAAAAACTTTCCAAAAATGAAAATAAAAACCACTAAGACACCCATTAAGTGAACTCTAAATATATAATACTTTAAATATATAATACTTTAAATATAATTGTTGCAAAAATTCACTCATTTAACTTTCTCGATAGAATGTGAGTTTATCCATATGATGATTTGAGCGAGGAGATGCATAGCCATTATGAAACAATTGTGTTTAGGAGTCACCATAATTTTTTTTGACTAAGTATAATTGTCCACTTATTAAAATATATCCTCTATAAAAAGTTTTAATTAAAATTCTTTAATAAGACAAATTTTAAAGTTAACTTTTAAACCAAACCAAGAAAAAAAAGATTCGGAAGTTAATTATGTGTAGAAGGTTAAAGCATCCCACAACGCTTTAAATCAATACCTATTAATAATATGCTAATTATAGTCTCGATATTTTTTTTGATAATTGTAATCTCCATATTAATTGGTTTTGGTTCTTATATTTTGTTACAATTCCTTAAAATAACAAAAATAATATCCTCATTAAAAGTAAATTACAACTTTCATTTTTTTATACTCCTTGGTAGTCTGATATAATATAAAATTTTTATTATTTTTCAAAATACCTTAATCATTGTTTGAAAAAGCATATCTCTTTGTTAATGATAATTTTCGAATCCTTCTTAGTTGTGTAGCAAAAGAATCAAAAAGTACCTTAACCCCAATCTTTTTTTTTTCTTTTAGTAAAATTTAAACACAAATAATTTAACATATTTTTAATATTTACATTATGATATTACATATAATTATTATGTAATAATTTAAATAAAATGTACATCTAGCCATTGTTGATTAAGAACCCAGACTCGCTCCAAATATATAAAGATGAACACCCCGTATAAGCCTTCTAGTCTGTATCCTTTTCTTGATAATTACCTTATGATGGTGCATAGGCAATTTACATAGACTAGACTAGGGACCTATACTAGAAG
>JBBYHK010000004.1:13475620-13499555 GCA_038382065.1 Adansonia grandidieri
TATATATATATATATATATTGAAAAAACAGTATTTTCAAATAATATGATAAAAATATCAGATTATAATATGATAAAAATATCAGATTGAATCAAAACTTTACATGTATGAGAAGTACAAATTATACTGCTAAATCTAACAATCAGATATACTGACCTAAAAACCCATTTCGCTAGTTAAAGTAGTATTAAAAATATATTTTTATATTAATATTTATAATTAAATTTAAATAAAAAATTATTTTTTATTATTTAAATAGTAATTTAACGTAACAGAAAAAACTTAAGTTGACAGGTCTAGTTTTGAAGACACACTAAGCACCGCCCCTCTCTCTCTCTCTCTCTCTCTCTATATATATATATATATATATACACACACACACATATATATTCACGTAGGAAACTATATATAGATTTTTGAACCAATTGTCCAAGGTTGAACGAGATATTGAACTGAAGTCTATAACAGCTCTGAAACAAAAACCATTGAAATGTCTTACATTAACCAGTTGATTGCCAAACACAAGTTTTGCATATCTTCAATGAAAGAAAATGAATAATAGATATCCTCTATGTTGTTCCGACTCTTCATTTTTTTTAAAGTACCTATATCCTACACTCGCTATATAAAATGTATTCAGAGATGGGCATGAGGGTCTGATGCTCTGAATATATGGAAAAAAAAGGGGGGGGGGAATTGAGCATACTGCGTTGAAAATATACTCCTACGTGACACTCACCTTTAGTCCGAGTAACTGAGATAAACTAGCATGACCAGAGGGATGAAAGAGGTTTCCCTTTCTGGCAAGCCAGGACATGCTCCAATACAATCTCCTTCACCCGTTTTTCAACATCTTCCAAGGGTCGGGAAGCATCTACAATCTGCAATCGCCACAAGAAAATTTAAACAAGGGCAATATCTTCATCAACCCGGATAACCAGACAAATAAAACTTTTAATTTACCGAGGTAGAGCCATAGCAGAGGGGTCTAAAATTCGAAGATACTACTTTGATAAGTTAATTGATTTTAGCAGTGGATAGAGAATAATGATCATTATCCATATGCAAGATAGTTTGATCTATCATCTAAGACCAAAAGTTTTTAGCAATAAAAGGAAATTTTCAGAAAACTGAATCGATGAAACTAACAGTCTGAAAAAAGACAGCAATAAAATGGATGAAAGTTGTTTGATTACACTAGCTCTAGCTTTTTCTACATGTGCACCTATGTTACTCGGATTTAGTTATGAGTGTCGGATATAAGTATATATCTTTGACACGGTATATTCAATTTTTTCCAAGATTTCCATAAATTTGGAGGATCTTTGTAGAATCATATCCCTATACTCATATCTAGATCGTGTTGGACACTAATATTTCAAGAAAAATGAAGAGTTAGAGCAACATAGATGTGCACTCTCATAAAAATACCAAGTGTAATATTCAATCCCTGATCGTCTGAACTCCAAAGCAAAACCAGAAATTTACTTTAGAGCGACCATGAATAAAGTTTGCTGAAGAAGAAAGGTTTTAATAAATAGTAGTAAACATTGTTTAGAACCGGGTAGAGCCCATCGAAGTCACGACCATGATGGAGGGCATGCCTCCTGGCATTGCTATAATGGCATAAGATGAAACAAACTATTTACCTTCCACGAAGAATCTTCAAGAAGCTTATAGTGTTGGGCAACTTTCTTCTGAAACTCAAGCTGCTCATATCTCTCACCTCCATAGCCTCCTCTTTCAGCAGCTTTCTGATAATACGAAACAATATATTTAGTCATGTACATACGTTAGACGGTTGAAGTAAAGTGCCAAGAGCCATGAAGTTCAAAAATCATAAACCTAAGCATGAAATAAAAATGTTCATTACAATGTCTAATGCTAACTCAATTGAACAAAAATTCAGAAAAGCATCTATTTTTTGAACTATAGTATGCAATGAAAAATTTAAGTTATTTCTGCATTTTCTACTTCTGTCAAACTGATCTTCACACTTTGAAAATAGGATAACCGAACTCGATTGATTGCATTAGCTCATCACAGATGCAGTTGTTTATATGAAATTAACAGCATTTTTCTTGAAGCACCTATGTCCAACGTATATCCGGACAAAGGTATGGAGATAATATCCTTCAAAGACCCTTCAAATACATGAAAATCTTGGAAATAATTTAACAAACCTGGGTCGGACATATACCCGCGCATCTGATGCACACACCCGAGTCTAAGTAACATAGGCTTAGATCAATTGTGATCAGCTTATTCTGAGCAGGTGGCAGTGAGCAGAGTACCACCAAAAAGGACTCGCATATATTGAATAGTGATTTGAGGAGGCATATGGGAAAGATAAATCCCCATCATATAACAAATTTCGGGGAGTTCATACGCGTGAATAATCAACACTATAATCAGCCAACCAAAATTCAAACTAGAGTGAATTGCTTAAATCACCAATCCAATTCATTAGTTTTAACAATAAAAAGCAGTTGTGTGTGTGCATGACTAACCTCTGGCGGTATGTCGAGGTACACTACCAGATCTGGAGCTATTAGCCCAATCTCAGGTGCCTGCAAGAAAAGGCTTTATTTTGTTATCAAACGACCATGCCAAAAAATAACTTAATACTAGTAGCAGACTAGCAGTCAGTTCATTCGACAGAGTGCCTTCACCTTACACCATTCAAAATCAAGTCCTTTAGCTGATGAGAAAGCGACCCCTGAATAAGAGTAACGGTCTACTATAAGGGTAGTTCCAGTTTTCAGTTTGGTTTCCATCATTGATCTGCAAACAATAGTAGATTTACTACTTTTGCACATGATAAAGCACGAGATAGAACACAATCCGACATGAAAAAATAACGCGAACACGAATGTGTCAAAATCTATATAACACCAATTATTAAAATATCAAAATTTATATAAATATATAATACTTTAAACATGATTATGACGCGAGAAAATATACAAACACGACACGAATATACAGATTGCCAAGTATACGTTATACTGCAGACTAGTATCAAAAGTGTGTACAGGCAGATATCTGATTCATTTAATGCTATTTCAACATGAGAGGAGGAATATCCAAGTGGTCCATATGCATAGCACATACAATGAATTAAACACTTGCAGACAAATATGCTCGTAAAAGAACTAATGCTGTGCATCAAATTCCTTCTATCTATCACTAGAATATGGCACCAGAATTTGTCTGACTTGCTTAGAAGCCTTGAATTTTTCATAATTTCATCTGATAAATACTCAAAGAAGATCAGCTTATTCAGGCTACTCCATTCCAAAAGTGTTACTCTGCCAAGTAATGCATCCCACTTGTCCTTCTTGCCACGCCGCCAATCAAAAACACATGAATGTAGTCAATGGATTGTCTAAAGCCACTTTTGGTGAAGTTTCTCATGCTCACTCACCAAATTAAAAAGTGCATACTTCTAGGGACAACATTAAGCAACAAAAGATGCTTGTGAGCCCATGCAACAACCTATTTAGCCAAAGGCACAGGGGCTGACACACACAACACAAGAGGTGCGACACAATATAAAGCACTCACCTCAATATCGCAACAGACATAGAAACAAAAACAAATACATAATATGCACATTATGACAAATAAAATTTTTGATATAATTTTCTGCTAATAAACATCACAAAGTCAACTCCATTTCCATTCTAATATATATGCAAAACACCGCAGAAAACTAGCATTTTAGTTTCCTTAATTCCATCTTCACTTGATTAATAATCTTCTATATTCTCCCTCCAGTCTCTTCTGGGTTAGCCCCTTTCTTGTTAAAATATGCTCATGAAGTTATACATAAAACCCTTTTCTTTCTTTCTGAAGCAAGCCCATTTTTACTTCCTAAAAGGAAACATTTTTTCTTCCTTTTTTTTGCTATTTTCCTTTTTTGTTAGATGAAGGTATTGTGCATAAATAAGAAAAGAAAACTGGAGAAGACAAAGTCATTTCAGTGAGGTGTACCTTCTATCTGTTGTGCCTTTAAAAGGGCACAATAAGCTCAAGAAAACGTGTGCCCCTTAGTAAAGGTGCCATACCATTTTACCATTAAATGAAGGTCCAAAATAGATAAGTTATCACCATTTCAATCAATGATGATACTTGGCCATTTAGTTTATAGTTGGATGTGAAAATAATGCAAATGCCAAATCCGAGAAGACAAACATATGAAGCAGAGTCGGGGCAGTGAAGGTAAAAGGATCATTCTTTCACAACGATAGCAAAGAATACAAGCTCCAACAAAAATGATTAAATCAGACACTAAAACTTCAAAGATTGCAAAACTTGTTGAGAAATGCAGTACTGCAAATCCAAGAAGACAAAGACATGAGCATGCAGAGATGAAGCATTGCAGCCTAAAGCATTTTCCTCTAACCAACATGGCTGACAAAAGTTCGAATAAAAGGAATTAAACCGAACACTAAAAAACTTCAAAGATTGTGAAATTTGTAGCGAATGCCAAAACAAACCTCTTTTCCCACCGATTTGCACTGAAAAGGAGATGGATTGTGTGGTCATCCAACTGTGATTTATTACTCAGATATGCGGATATCATCTGCCCAACACTTGTAGTTCTGTCAGGGAATCGCCATAATTCAACTGAATGCCCCAGTCCCTCCAAATACGAAAGCAGCCTCCCACATTGTGAAGTTTTACCACTGCGATCCAATCCTTCAAAAACTACCAAGGCACCTCTAGATTCATTGCTGGAACCCATCAGGCTAAAATTATTACTATTTTCCATTCTAATCAACCTAACTGAACAGTTGCAGGAAAGATTCGATCCCAAATTCAATGACCTCCTCACTGCCAAAGCTCCAAAATTTCTGGAATCCGGCAGCTAGTTATGAGATTAAAATCTCAAATACAAGCAAGTTTTGGCTACAGTTTAGAGAGTTTATCTTTATTTACTATTTCATTTGTGGAAAAGTGAAGAAAGAAATTTTTTTTCAAGGTATGTGTTTCAAAATGTTCGATGTTTGATAAAATTAAACCATCAACTCAATAGCCAAAAATAAACTTATGCAGACGAAAATGGACTAAAAGAAAGAGAAAAGAAAACGATAAAAGGTTACTTACAATGCCTTAGAAACTGCAAAAGTGCAGGCACGTGTCATGCCCTAATAATGCTACAAACTGCAATCAATAAAAATACAAACAGATCCAAGGATTAAGCAACTGAATCTAATGGTTTCGAAGTTTCAATTAGAAAGAAAAAAAAAGTGCCTGCACATGACATTAGAAGAGTTGCATAACAAGGAACAAAAAAGGAAGGAAGAATATAAAAATAGACCCGAACAAAAATGAGATATGTTACTGGCCCTCTGCCTAGATGTACTGCTTGAAGCAGAAAATTAAGCTTTTTTCTTTTTGAGTTCTGTACGTTCAATCCCCACCCCTCCAGCCCTCCCCTTCCCACCCTTTTCTAAGTCTCAAACTTTCTCAATTCTCAGTTCTGTATGTTCAATCTTCCGAATGCACCACCACCTTTCAACTATTTTGTCAATGTAATGAGCTTACAGATCTCAACAATAACTCTATGTGGAGAGAACTATCACTGTATCCATCCTTTTTTAAACAATATAGAGTTTATATACATACATATGTATATATCACATACTGTAAACTATGATCATAATACTGATAATTTAGAAATTCAAACTCCCACCCCAAACCCATCTTTAGAGCTTAATAAAAATCACAATAAACAGCTGAACAAAATCCCAACATAAAGAAATGATCTCATTCTTTTGGGGGGAAAAAACTATAATAATATCATGCTCAATTTATAGTTTACAGAAAAAAAAATTGACATGAGATTAAGGAGCAATCATTTATAAAACGAAAACCCAGAAAAGAAAAAATTGAAGAGAGTAAGCACCCGAAAGGAAACGCAGCCATTGGAGAGGAAAAAAGGGAAGGGTTTTGGGGGAAAACAGTGGAGACATTATAAAAAGTGTTACCTTTCCCCGCACAAGCCAAAAAGACCAAATTACCCTCCTTGACCCAATTCTCTCTCTCTCTCTCTCTCTCTCTCTCTCACTCTCTCTCTCTTTCCCCTTTGTCTTTGTTTCTGTCTCAAAAAACTATTCTAGGGTTTCAAAAATGGCAAATAACACCAATAAAGATGAACCAAGCACTGCTCCAAAGCCTAATCGTTGGTACAATATAAGTTTGGGGTCTTCCTTCAAGGACCAACATCAACCTTCGTCCAAATTCTGCACTTTACGCTGTAAGTCCTTATTTTCCCCTCTTAATTTTTCTGGGTTCTGTTTGGTTTCCAAGAAAACCCTTTCTCGAACTATGTACTGCTCTGGATTTTTCTGATTTCTTTTTGTTCCTCTAGAAAATGAAGGAAAAAAAACGACTATTGATGAATATTCGAAATATGAATATTTGAGGGTTTTTTTTCTTCAAATTTTAGTGTTTGATTAAAAATATAAAGGAGGATTTTAATTAGAAATTGTTACTTCCAATAGGGTTCATAACGTTAAATATTCTTTTTCTTCAGTATCCAGAATTGTAAATCATTGAATCTTAGGCTTCAATTTTCGTTTTTTTCACAATCCTTCACTGCAACGAATATGAAAATTAATCCATTTGATTTGGAATATTGTTTGAATCTTCAACTTTGAGATGTCAGGTTCGTTGTTTATGAGAGAGTTACTTTGATAAGATCAACTTTAATTCAATTGATATGTGTTTTGAAATATAAGCTTTACTTCTTTTGTTTGATTTTGTTGCAGATGAATTTAAGCCAGCATCAATTGATAAGAACCAACCAGGATTATTCCACAAGGCTAAGGATAATCGGGTTAAGGTCGAATTCGAAAACAACCAAAATGGAAAACCCAAAGTTACATTTGAGGGTGTTTGTGAAGATTACAAGGATAATGATGCAGTTTTGTTCTTTGATGGTGAGACCTTTCGGTTGGAGCGTTTACACCGAGCCGTGAAGCGGTTGAGGCATGTGCGGCAGCCCGGTGAGTCGACAGCCATGGCTCCTTCAGCTGGCCCTACTGCTGCTGCAGAGACTTATTCACCTCCACTCGGTAAAGGAGTCAAGCCTGATTCTTTGAACAAAGTCCCGGTTCTGCCATTGCCTGTGAGTTTACTTCACCCTGCAATCTTATGCATCTTTTCAAAGCAACAGCCTGTTATTTAATTGCTGATTTTTATCTGAGAAAATTAGGCATGTACTGTTTTTAATAACATCTACGTTGTATTAATTTTTCTATTTGTCATGTTTTCTGTGTGATTTACAGCTTCAGGTTGAACGCATTGACACTTGTGACTTTGAGAGCGGAGGTGAGGTTCTTTTTTTTGTTTAGGAGATGCTAATATACTTAAGTTGGGCCTTCATCATCATGATTTTACTGGTCTCTCTGAATTTTGGGTTCAAACTTAAACCTCCTGGTGAAAGCCTAATTCAATGTATTGAAGGAGATAGTTTCTTCTATCTGAAGGTACCCGGTTAGGGTAGGAAGTTTCTCTTCTTTGAGCGTCCTGATTGGAAGAAGTCATTGTTTATTATTATAACAATATATTGCTCACTCTTTCTTTTACGAGATAATCTGGCTTGTAGAGCTCTACAAAGTCTTTCCCCAAAGAATAGGCACTTTCGGGGCATGTAAGGAAAGTAGTGTTTACCATCTGTCATTGTCGAAAGCCTATCTTTCTGGAATTCAATTGGCTAGCCGGTAAGGGTACTAAGAATTGAAATGAATGACAATTATCTTTGCTCATTGTCGAAATCAAGGTGGCTGAGCTTTTGTAGATACATGACCACTTTTATTTTAAGAATTTGTTGTTTTTAGTCAATTTGTTATTTATACCGTGGCAAACTCTTACTTCACTGCCCATGTTGCAGAGTCCAGAAAGGAGAAGAGCTCGGAGTTCCTGTCATCAATTCCTAATCAACCAACTGTGTCACCGGATCCTAAAAATTATGAATCAGAAGAACAGGTGGATATAGTCAATGATGACGATGATAATGATGGTTTGGGGACAGCTAGGGAAGATAATGCTTCTGAAAAGGTTTCAACTGGTATTGGTATCAATATCAACTTACCAGATCAAAATGATACAGATGATGAGATTGCTGATGTAGATGCAAGTGATGATGAACATAAAGTGGGAAGTAATGCAGCAGAAGCTCTTAGAGCTCAGGTAAATGCAGAAGGGAAAGAAGAAAATACTTCAAGCTCAAGCAGTAGCAGTGGAAGTGAGAGTAGTGGGAGCGGTAGTGGAAGTGGGAGCGGTAGTGGGAGCAGTAGTAGTGATAGTGAAAGCAGTGATGGTGACTCAGTCATCTCTATTTAAGTGGTTTGACCAAGTTGCTGTTTTCAATGTTACTCGGATTTGGATGTGAGTGTCGGGCACGGGGTATGTTTAATTTTTTTACAAGATTTTCATGTATTTCAAGGTCCTTTGAGGATCATATCTCCATACTCATGTTCGAATAATATATAAAACGAACATGGATATCCAACATAGGATTGAAAAAAAAAAAAAAAATCGGAGCAACATAGCCTGTTTTGCATGGCCTAGTTTGGCATTGCTATCAAATTATTGGTTGGCAAACTAGGTTCAAATTGTTGTGAAAAATTTTTTGGGAGTTTTTACTGTTTAGCTTTGCAATATATTAAGCCCCCATTTAGCTCAGCTTTTTTTTTTTTTTGGCTTAAAAGCTATTATGAAGCTTTTACGAAAAATAAGAGTTTTAAAAATTATGCTAGAGTTGTTCGGTAATTTTATCTTTATAAGTTCTTTTTTTTGTAAATATCGAGTTACATTCTAATCAATGAGGACATTTTTGAAAAAAAATAAAAATTCCGTCAAAAGCTAGCTTATTAAAAAGAAAACCTCTTATTTTTAGCATTTTTGAAGTTCGTTTTTTATTCTTTAAAAATAAGCTAACATTTTCTTTAAGAGCCTTTTAAAAGATTTGTTTGGCTTAAACACTACTTTTAATAAGAAGCTTTTTAGCTAGAAAAAAAAGTTTGGCCAAACATATGCTAAATTTTATAACGATGTTAATGAAATAATGAGGAGCCAAACTTGAGGCTTAGCTCAAATGGTTCGCTCACTTGTTTTTAAGAGTTAGATTCGAGCAAGATTAGGATCCGGTTCTCAAAACTTGCATATTCTTCTTTCTCAATACAACTCAGCTCTTGGTCTCTGCTGTACAAACGAAAATGATGAGAAGGTGAGTTGGAAATAGATGTGGTAGTAATTTTGTGAGAAATTGGTTCAAAACCATCTTTTGTAGTCCAAAAGCCAAACCTTTTTGGTTGGTTGGCATTGAGGGAGAGTTGAAAAGCTGATTTGTGTAAGCAAGATAGAAAAAAAAGCTGATCTGGGATTATGGGATTTGTATATAGATTTCTTTCTTCGCCAAATCCGGATCCAAAGATGTTGATAGAAATAGCTGTTCAAACTGAAAACCAATGCCATAATTAAAACAAAAGGAATGTTCTACAATTGATCAACTGCATAAAGATGACCTCACAAAGTTACAATATGCTAGTGCTACAATCGTAGCTGTTCGCAATAATGCAACCAATGTTACTTTGATTCAGATGTGGTGGATACAAATATATGTCCGATGTGTATGCTTATTTTTTTAAAGTTTTTTCATATATTTAGAAGATCTTTTGAGGGTTATATTCATATACCAATGTTCGAAAAATGTTGGGACACACCTGTTAGACATGAGTATTTCATAAAAAAATAAAGAGACGAAGCAAGATAGCTACAATTTGATGCCTTTGATGCTTACTAAGTTTTAACTCATTGACGCCAACAGCCAATACATAGTAAAAGTACCCAGATAAAAGAATTCCAGATAGCTATTCAAAAAAAAGAGCAGATTTTGAGGCACATTGAGGTCCAAAAAGAATAATAATTTTGTGTTCCCTTTTGATTTTGGAACATTTTCTTACGAACTTGCATAGTTCAGAGCTTAATGAGAAAAGAACTGAAGATGACCCATAATAGAGGCACTGGTTGTCTCTCAAGTCTCATAAGGCAGCAGGTTCTCTCTTTTCTGGCTCTGGGTTTCTTCCCCCATCCCTCCCTTGACCTCCAGTATATCCATTCTGCAACATTTTATGCTCGGTTGGCAAATTCTTCTTTGCTTTCTTGCTTCCTTCGACTTTCCACAAATCCCACACCTTGGTTTTTGGTGGAGGTGTTGCATCTGCAATAGGAGCAACTAACCCTGGCTTGCCATCATCTATAACTCCATCAACTAAACCATATTCCTTAGCTTCCCATGGATTCATGAAATTATCCCGGTCAGTATCGATATCAATCTGAAAAGCGATGGATAGTAAAAGTAAGACAATTCAGAAAGGAAAACAAAAGCAAAGTGCAAGAGAAGATAGACAATAAAAGAATGGTTAGAACGCATATTGATATAGATTCTAACCTGTTCTTCAGGCTTTCCTGTAACTCTCAATAATATCTTGTTCAGCTTAATCTTATGGTACACCATTTCTCTTATTCGTATGCTCATCTCTGTTGCCTGGAATTAATAGAAACCGCCAGAAATTAATTAGCTACAGACAATTGGTGAGCCGAATAAATTACTAGCAGAGTTCGAGTTAGACTCGTTCTATCCATTAGAAAATTTTCCACTGGGTTCCATCTTTTGACATTTAAAAACTTCAGTTTTCTAATCGTTAACAGAATTTTATCTTGCAATAAAGTTACATTGAACAATAAGAAATAAATTGAGTCCCGATAATTTGCCATGGACACATTAAGAAAATTTATATATGATGAAACAAACAACTACTATTAACCTCTCCAATCATCATATAGCATTCTTCTTCAGCTTATTTGCGTGTAAATCAAACAAAAGAGAAACTTGCTTCCAAAATATTGCGAGAGATGCATTAAAAAATAGTGCAAATAAGCCCTCGAAATGAAATATAATTCTTATATCCGAGGATCGATGTCTATAAATTAATCAGAGCATCGGACACTTACTTTGCCTCCAGCAGTTCCAAGTGGTTGATGAATCATCACTCTTGAGTTGGGCATGCAAAACCTCTTCCCTTTTGCACCGGTAGCTAGGAGAAAAGCACCCATTGATGCAGCAAGGCCAAGGCAAATAGTTGAAACATCCGCTTGGCACATCTTCATCGCATCATAAATTCCCATTCCTTACATGTATCAATCGACAAGGGAAGGTTAACATAATCAGAATGGTGAGCAAAAGCTACTTAGTTATACTCAACTCTCATAACAAGCATCTAAAATATCTGCATCATCTATGTGAATCATTTCTCGCAGTTGATTCAGTAATTCTGGCACATTTATTTTTCGAACTATTACATTCAAAGCCACCAAGAAGAAAATTTAAAGAGATCACCTACTGGATTATACTGCATTTCGCATTCACAGCTAACTAACCAGTCTCCATTCTAACAACTTGGATCTGATAAAGCTCCAGAGACTTACATACCACAGCCTTTTGTTTTTCTATTATTTTGAGTAAAATATAACCACAAACTTGAAGTTCCCAAATTCTAAACAAAAAGGCTGATGCAGCTTAGTGCATAATAATACTAAAAAATCCTGACACAATGAGCAGAATGCCACGTTGCCACCACACTTCTAATTCATGAACTCTTTTTTATCCCTTTGGTTGCACCTTAGGCAACCAAAACTGAATTCTGCTTTATTTGCCATCCAACATTTCCGCTAGTTCCACAAGTCCAAAAGGAACTAATGATTTTCTAAATCAGAAGCCAAAGGACATATAAGAACAATTACAAATTGTTGGAGTTAGTGCGAAGTTCTGATCGATTTACCTAAATGTCTACATAACATGAAGGTGAGGAAATGAAGCTAACATGTTGCAATGCATTTTGTAAACTACGTGCTTGTTTATCCAATAGAAATGTCAGTAGAATTTCATGAAAAACTATTTTATTCATCTATCACTTGAGCCATTTGGTAAAGCAGGAAAGAAAGACAAAATTAGGATAAAGAAAATGTAACCAAGATTCCGCTCATTAGGAAACCCAAGGATCATTTAAATTAGGTCAGATCGACCCAACCTTTAACACTGGGTTTCTGAATAGAAATCAGCAAGTAGAAAATACTTTAGTAGGGCATTTGACCTTCCTTACGCTAAACTTGCTTCCAATCACTTGATTTCTTTAGGTATTTGTTGTTTCAACTATAGGACTACCTTTCAGGATCATTGATAAACTATAAGACTACCTTGGAGCTAACCAAGCTATGAACTTCATGAGCTTTGCTTTATTGTAGATTAGGAGCAATACTCTAAAAGCCTAATCGCAAAATATTTTGAAACCATTTATTCGATACAAAATCAGCAAGTAGAAAATAGTAAACCAGTTTCTTAATAAAAAATAGCAAGTAGAAAATAATTTAGTAGGCCCCTATGCTAAACTCGCTTTTCAATCACTTGATTTCTTTAGGTATTTGTTGTTTCAACCAATACATTTCAGGACCATTGATAAACTATAGGACTACCTTAAAGCTAACAAAGCTATGAACTTTACGAGTTTTGCATAATCGTAGATTCGGAACCATACTCCAAAACCCTAATAGCAAAACATTTTGAAACTGTTTATTCAATTCAAAACCCCATAATGATGCTTATGAATAATGGGGAGATGAGGGGGAGAGAAGCAGGGAGTTCAGCATATGGAAGATAACCTATAAGACATACCGGCAGTGACGGAGCCACCTGGTGAATTAATGAACAATTTTATGTCTTTCTGGGAGTCTTCAGCATCCAGAAGTAACAGCTGACTTATAATCAAATCTGCTGTCATGTCATCCACCTGTTCTACATCAATGAAAACTTATTAAATAGATTCAAAACCTTAGAAACTTCAAAAACTCAGACAAAATAATCACCAAGACCTTTAAATTCAAAACACAATTGAATTATAAACAAACCAGTTTCCAAATTGAATTACAAACAAACCAGTTTCCAAATTGAATTACAAAGATAAAAGAAAGTAGTTCTACAAACAGAAAAAAAAAGGAAGTGACGTAGAAAAAAAACCAATAAACACAAATACAACTGAAAATCATAAACCTTCTAAACGCAAAAACCCACTTTCCAATATAACTATAAGCTAAAAAGAAAGTCATGTACTTGTAATAAAAAACCCACATTCCAAATTGACTTATAGTGCAATAAAAGGCAAAACTTAAGGAAAGACCTGAGAGCCCAAAAATATAATCCTTTGACGAAGAAGCATGTTGGTAGTATCAAGCTCTTCAAATCTAGGAAGCCATGTTGGAGCTGAAGCTGAAGTAAGATGAGATAAATCAGAGACATCCCAGTTGCTGGATAACGATGCTGTTTTTGAAGAGAAACCTTTTAAAGCCTTAACACTAATAGTTTTTTCTCTTCTTTTATTAGGAAACATAAACTGTTTGGTAACAAGCAATGGAAGTGGTTTGGCTATATGGGTTAAACTCATCTCCATGTTTTCTTTTAAGAATGTCAGGATTTTTGCTGAAAAAAAAGAAAAAACAAAAAAGTAGCGGAACAGCAAGGGAAGAACCAACAGAGCAGGGCATTTGAGAGTCCAAAACGAAGTCGTTTAGATTTGGTATTGGCTACTAGTTAAAAAGTCAATTAAATTTAAGGCTTTTAATATATTATAATTATATTTAAAAAATATTATTTATTTATTTATTTTTAATGTAATAATAATTTATATTATATTTTGTATTTTTAATTAAAATTTTTATATTTCTTGTTGCATTCAACGTTTGCGGGCAGCAGAAGTATTACTTAAAGCTATTAACTTGTTAAAAAGGTTTTGTTTTGAAAGTTAAAAGAAAAAAAAATTTCTGGTGAAGAGAGAAAAAAAAGGAGAATGGCAAAGTTTTCAGTGGGGATTGAAGATGGAGAAGGGCCAAGCAACCGAATCTATAAGCGTCAAAGGGTGTTGCAAATTTTGGATATAGAAGGCACTGGTCGGGAAGAATCAGAACAAGAGGAAGAAGATGAAGAAGAATCAGAAGGAGAAGAACTATCAGAAGAATCAGAGGGTGAAGAAGAGGAAGAAGAAGAAGAAGAAGAAGAATCAGAGGAAAGTGGAGCTGAGCAAGGATCCATGATGAACCCTCAGACTACTACTAGAGATGGCTCTATTTCCATTACCTTAACTGACCCTGAAGTTCTTGATTGTCCTATCTGCTATGAGGCCTTGACTATCCCAGTTTTTCAGGTTGGTCTTTATTTATAGGTTTATCAGTTCAAAGCTTTGAATTTTGGATATGGGTTTTTTCTTTTTTTTCCTTGTTGGGTGAAAAAATTCAAAGTTTTGGTGAATTTCTTGATTTTATGGTGGAAGGATTGGATCTTGGAGTGGCTTTTTAATTAATGAGTGAAAAGGTTTTAGGATTTTGTTTAGTTCTTGATTTTATCAGTGAAAATCCTTGAATTTGATTTCTTTTCCTTTTAAATTTGCTTTCTGGTTTTCTGTTTGTTGGTGAAAAGCTTCCAAATTTGGACATAGATTTTTGTTTGTTGGGAAAGCTTTTTTAAATTTATAAGAAAGGATTTCAGATTATGTTATATCCCTTGTTTTCTTCGTTTTCAGTTATGTTTTTGCATTCATCTTGTCTTTCCTTTAAATTTATGTGTCTCTGAAGTTTTATATTTTGGTATGATCTCGTTATATTAGCTGAATACTCTAATACTAGTTATTGATGCAAAGCTTAGATTTTTGGATGAAGATAAGATTCTATGATTTAGCAAATCTGCTTAAATTCTATAAATGGATACTAGACTTTACAATTTATGGCATCTTCTTATTTAATAGACTGCTGAAAGGAAGTATATGGATGGTGAAGAGGCATTCAGTGATTGTTAGCTTCAGTGGCAGAGGATGATTTTTAAGTTGATAGGTCTAATCTATGTTGCTCCGACTCTTTTATTTTTTAAAGTACCTGTGGCTGATGCATATCCGGACATGCTAATCTGAATATGATCCTCTAGGACTTTCCAAATACATAAAAAAAACTTAACTTTAACATACCCATGTCAGGCATATAACTTTGTTTGACACTCACAATGTAGTTCGAGTAACTAGGATATTTTTTCTTGGTACAAATGAGGCCAGAGCTTGAGAATAGGGGAAAGGTTGTAGATGTTGTAATTCGAACTGCAAAATTACTGGATGCACTATGACTACACGACCCAATTGGGCTAAGCTTTGGGATCAATGACTTAGGATATGAGCATGAGACAAATGTGGAATTCTCATACTTCTTTTTCCCTATATGAATTTGTAAAGGGTCAATATGTGAAATGATTGTTGAGAGTCAAATCTAAGTTGATGTTTTGAAAATTTTCATCTATGTTGATAATACATTACAGGGTTTTTGGATGATGCTAGATAAGCAGGTCCAGATTTGTAAGATACTATATAGTGTCAACATAATAAGTTTAGTAAATAGTTTTGCCTTTAGTGATAAAGCCTACTATAGCTCTTTGAATATAGATTTTCTTACTTCCTCTTCCATTCATGTAGGATTTTACCCTGCATCAATCATCATATTTGGGGCTTAGTAGGAGTGTAGGACTGCTAAGAGATACTACTTTTTAAGCCTGTATGCTGTACCCTATGTCACTCTAACTCTTTATTTTCCTAAAGTATCTATGTCTGACACGTATTCAAACATAGGTATACGGGTATGATCCTTCAAATATGTGGAAAAACTTTAAGAAAATTTAAACATACCTTGTATTGGATATATATTCGTATCCGACACTTGACCCTAAGTCCAGGTAACATAAGTGGTATCTCATGAAATGGGAAACATGAGGATCAAAGGTTAAAGTTTGTTTGTGCTTCTACAAAAACTTGGAGTTTTAGATCCCTGATATTTGGTTAGGTTAGTTGGGAACCTTCTTCTCTGGGAAGATGACTTGCAACTTTTAAACCAATGGTAAGATCTTAGTTGCATTTGTGAGAAGGGTTAGTATTTTCAAGTTACTAGAAAGAGGCAAGTATTAGCAAGAATTTATGTTGATCCAACTCTTCATTTTTCTTGAAGTATCTCTGTCCGACGCTCGTGTCCGAAACAGATTCAGAGATGGATACAAAGATATGATCCTCCAAGGACCCCCTCTCCCTAAATAAACGGAAATCTTGAAAAAAAAAATTGAACATGCCTGTGTTTGATACTAACACTTAAGTCCGAGTAACATAGCTAAAAATTGGAAGAATAAGTCAATCCTATCCCTCTATAACCATTTAATCAACACATTCTGGCTCCAGCAGAAGTGCCTTTTTAGAAGTATTGGTCATTCTTGAACATGCACCACAAAGAGAAAGGATGAGGCTTATGAGATTCTAACGTCTTAAGATGATGAGGAAGTAGTTTGTGAGTTTTTTGAAAGTATCGTTCATACTTGGACATGAACATGTAGACCTTGAAAAGTCTTTAACTTGTCATTATGAATATTTATACCAGATCAGTCCAGAATTTCTGAGGATAAAGAGAAATTTGACTTCTATAACATTTGATTATTAGCTTTCTCTGGAGATCTCTTAATGGCCAAATCTTTTTTCTTAAATAATGGCAGTAATTTTTAGAAGTTGTCATTTTTCCTTTTGAACTTGAGGGTGTTTAGGTGGATGAGTTTTGGCATTGTCCTATCTATCATTGATAGCACATATGAAGTTAATGGAATCCGATAAGTTTCCATATTTTTGTAAGCATATTATTCATTGTTTCGTATATTAAATGCATCCTGATAAGTTTTTACGTGCTTGATTGGCAATTCAGTGTGAGAATGGCCATATAGCTTGCTCTACTTGTTGCTTCAAAATTCGGAACAAATGCGCATGCTGTGCTAGTCCTATTGGCTATATTCGCTGCAGAGCAATCGAGAAGGTTCTGGAATCAATCAAAGTGTCATGCCAAAATTCAAAATATGGGTGCCAAGAAGCAGTCAGTTATAGTATGAAGCAGAGACATGAAAAGTCTTGTACTTTTGCGCCGTGTTCGTGCCCCATTCCTGGTTGCAAATTCGAGGGTTCATCCAAGCAGTTGTGTGGACACTTTGGTAATGAACACAAGTATTCTGCAGAACTTTTCCGGTACGATCGCTTAGTTTCCATTACCTTACTAGTTTCTGAAGAGTTCCTTATTCTTCGAGAGGAGACAGATGGGTGTTTGTTTATTATCAACCATAAGGTTGAAACATTGGGAAATGTAGTCTCTTTGAGTCAGATTGGGCCCTCAATGGAGAAAGGTATCTTCTACGAACTAATTGCAAAAGCTGAAATGGACGGAAGTACTATTAGATTACAATCCTTCACAAAGAGCACAACGAAACGGGTTGATAGCCCACTTTCGTTAGGGTTTCTCCTGATTCCTAGTGAGTTCTCTTGTATTTCCCGGGTCCTCAAGATCGAACTGCGCCTGTGGCATCCTGGTCACAATCCCTACAACATCCAAAGACCCAGCAGCACATAACACTTGTAAGTCTTAGTGCATAAATTAGTAAACTCCAATTTAGCAATTGTTTTTTTTTTTTTTGATAAATTAGGGACGTAGGAGAAAATGCTTAGAATCGAACCTAAGCTTACATGCCAACTCTAACGCACTCGTAGCCATTAGGCCAAGAGGTTGTCGGATAGTAGATGTTATTTATGTCAAGCAAGGGTTGTGTTTTTATTTCATTTTTAATCATATCAGGCTTTCATATGCATTCCGCTACTATTGATTTATCAAAACCTTGCACCAATATTTCATTTACATGACCATCTTTGTGCTTTTTAAGCATATGACCATGCTACGTTATTTGGACTTGGGTATGAATATTAGATACGTATATGTGTCTAACAAAGATATATTAAATTTTTTCTTAGTTGTTTCATGTGTTTGGAGGGTCATATTTATATCTGAAAATATACAGATATTAATACTTTAAGCAAAATGAAAAGTCAGAGCAACATAGTGATTGACCACGTATGGTACACCTCTTAACCAGATGGAATAAAGGTTCATTCATGCAGCCATTAATGGGGGAAGATGGTCCAGTATGTGTGCTGCAAATGGAACAAGAGATTGGTTATTGAAGAAGAGTCCATCTTGTCTTGAAAATGATTCCTTCATTCTAGACTTTCTCATTGAATAAAAAATCGGACAAGGGATACCACACAAGAGATCAAACTGGTGTGATCTTCAAATTATCGGTTTCAATTTAAAAAATATTAAATATAGTATCTATTTATGTATTTGATTTAATGATATTATTTTTAATATATATATATATATATAAAAGAAGTTAAATATGTAATTATTACATTAATCGTACAACTTAACCTTTGCATGTATATTTCTTACAGCTGAGAAAAAAATTGAGAAAGTATCGCAATGATTAATTTCAGTTGAGTTTTATCGATTTTATTTTGGTTTTATTTGATTTTTGGTTTATAAATTAAAAAAATTATAATTATTTGAATCGAATTTTTTATTTAATTTTATAACATAAAAACAAATATTTTATTTTTAAATTAGTAAAAAAAATTGAATAATATAAAAAATAATATATTTTTTAAATTTTAAATAAATTGATAAATCAAACCAATCCGAATCAGCAGAATTTGATTCGGATTTGATTTCTAAAAAACTAGAATACTATGATTTAGTCATAAGGTTTTTTCCCCAAA
Organism: Adansonia grandidieri; assembly: GCA_038382065.1. Classification (NCBI taxonomy): domain Eukaryota; kingdom Viridiplantae; phylum Streptophyta; class Magnoliopsida; order Malvales; family Malvaceae; genus Adansonia; species Adansonia grandidieri. The sequence goes on from JBBYHK010000004.1 coordinate 13,494,348, forward strand.
ACGGAACCGTTTTTACTTATCTAGAATCATGTTCACCTAAAAGAATCTATAAAAACACACTTAAAAAAGAAGACTATGGCCAGGGGATCAAACATTAACTCCATCTGCAGTTGATTACGTAAGCGTTTATATTCCATAACGATATATTACAAGCATATTATTTGAACCAGCAAACGAACCAAAAAGGCTAGTTAGTACAGTTATACTCTGTGAGATTGCATTTCTGAAGGATCTATCAGACCCTCCAACACAACAAGCTGATCCAGCAGGGCAAGCTTCTCATCTTCAAGTGCCTTGACCTCATCTTCAACTTCTTTTATCTCTTTACCTAATGCAAAGCTTTCTTCCTCCAGTAGCAAATACTTGCGTCTCAGTGCCCGGTACTCATTTCCAGATGTAGAAGAGTCGGGTAATGAATCTGAATTCGATCTCTCAGGTTGCTGAAATACCGGAGAGATTTCATTCTTCAGGTTCCCTTTGGATGTCTTTCGCCCTGTTCTTGATGGTAGAGGTCCCTGTACCGGCTGAGCCCCAACCAGGGGTGCTTTGTTAGTAGATTTTTTCTTTTTCCGTTGCTTCGGATTCATACCCTCTTCCCATGGTGGCATCCTCGGGTCTTGCATTTCTCACGGCTGAAAACAGCAGAATAGTTTTAAAACATAACTAACAAGAAGCATTTGCAGAAGAAAACTTAAAAAGGTCTTCACCGATAAAAACATGGTAATTAGAAACAAATATACCGCTAGAATCATGCATAATAAAGAAAACATGGTTTTAGAGATCATAATATTATCAGTTTATGGTGCGTTCTTATGTTACTGCGACTCTTCGTTTTCTTTTAAATATCCATGTCCAACACCTTTGTTCGACACATATTCGGATATCAGTATTAAGATTCTCTCCTCAAAACATATGAAATAATTTAGAAAAAATTTAAGCATACCCATATCAGATGCATAGTCGCATACTACACTCACCTCAAACTTCGAGTAACATAGATGTTTTCCTATGACTATCCTACTCATCTAAAAAATACCATTTCAACTTTAACACAGGGTTATTAGAAGCTAAATTGCAGGACGAAAAGCTATTGTATCATGCCCTATATCATATATACCCAGAATGGAGGACAGCATTAAAGTTTTATTATCTCAAATCATCTAATCTAAGATCTTATTGGAGATCATAATATTATCAGTTTATAGTTTGTTCCTACATTACACCGACTTCATTTTCCTTAAAGTATCCGTGTCCCACGTCCGCGTTCAATATATATTAGGACACAAGTATGAGGATATGTTCCTCCAAATATATGAAAAAACACAGAAAAAAATGAAACAGACCCGTGTTTTACAGATGTAAGGAGGTTTCAACAATGTTGATTGTTGATGGATGATTCAAATTAAAATAGATTTCCCCACGGGGACTTTTAAGCAGTTAGAAACAAATTAGGCTCAAATATTGCAGAAACTAGTTGAGGTTTATCAGATCAGAGATGGCTGAATCCAATCAACTTTCACATGAACTAGGAATCATTGTTAAAGGAACTAATCCTTGATTCATTTCAATAGCCAGAATAACAAAAAAAAATCCCAGAAATCTATTACAAACAGAACCTTGCAAAAGCTTCAAATCATATAATAATCATCCAAATTACGCCTGCAAAGAGCGATTTTCAAACCCCCTCCATTGCAAAGCATATTTTAGAGTTAGGTTGCTAATAAAAAACACTAATCTCCTAAACAAGACTAAGAAAAGTTAATTGTAGCCCTATTTTACTCTATGCTTCAACGGCATATAAACACAGCAGAAAATTATAAAAAACCCATGAATTAAAATATGTTTTGACCATCAAGAAGCGAAAAAAGTAACATGGAAATTCATCAAACAGATGAAAATTACCTCGAAAATTTGCAGACCAAGTTTGGGTTCAGAAGCTGAAGGTTACAGCGATCGGGTTATTAATCGAAGGGGTGGGAATTTGCGCAAGTGTTGAAATTTAGGTATTTTTGTTTTTGCAAGGGAAAAGAAAGAGGAAAGCTATATATAGAGAGAGGAGGATTGGAGTACGGAACCGTAAAAGCCTTGTATTACCATACTGTTCATTCAATCCTTAATTCCTCGTTCCTGGAATTGGGGCTCTATTTCACAGATTTACCCCCTCTCTCCAGCCCCACTGGTTGACTCGGACTCAGACTCTGACTCTCTGAGCTTATGACGTGAAAAGAAACCAGACGCTGAGCTCAGCTTGTTGCCTCACTGACTTTTAGCAAGAAAAAAGACAAAACTAAAAAGAAACACAAATTCAAATCGATCCATTAATTTGATTTTGTTTGTTTCCATAAAATTGATTATAATAATTTTTTTTGTTCGATTTATAATTTTTTAAAAAAATTAAATTAATTTAACTAATCGATATTTGATTAAAAATAAATAAATTATATATTTTTATTTATATTTATATTAATCATATTTAACTTTATTATCGTATCCGATCTATAATCATATTATATAATTTTATATATAAATAAAATCAAAATGAATATGATTAATCAAACCGATCAATTAATTTTAGTTCAATTATTTCGATTTCTATTATAAATTTAAATTGATTTTTCTTTTAATTTTTTTAATTTTATTATTTTATTCGATTTTTAGCACATAACTAAGTGGATAACCTCACACTAAACGACTGATTTTGAATCCAATTTAGGATTTTCTTCGGCTATCAATAAGACATCAGGATGCAATCTTTATTATCTAACAAAACTGTAAGTATTTTGAATTGTTTTTCCAACACACGACATGTCTCTTTCCTTGCTCTTTATTCTGCTTCTTTCCTTCATCCACTCTATTTCTATCAACCCATCTCTGTCAGACACCCACGTAAAGCACTTTCATTACCCACTACACTCTCATCGACTGTATATTCAAACAAATCCTTAAAGCGAAGCCCTTCGGACTAGATTTTATTTGGGATAGAGTCACGATGGGTGTGGGTGACGGAGAAGGGAAGAGTTAGATGGCGGGCGGGGATTGGTTAAGTAGGAGGCGGCGAGAACAGATGGTGGTGGTGTTGAGAAGGGTTAGTTGCTATCTTAAGCTAGGCCCTGATTTCCCTCGCCATTCCTGTCACCAACGACACGACGTTTATTGCCATCGTCGTCTTAGGAATCCTACGAGGTGAGCACTGATGAGACCTGAATCTTACGCTTTATTGGGTACGGATTTAATTCTTTTGAGTGCTTGGTTTCGTCAATGCCTTATATCGACAATACAAGCTTAAAAACATGGCTTTATGTGCATAAACGTTCCATAATTATAACTCTTCATAAGTATTTATATTCCCTGACTTCATTTAATTAGTATCCAATAACTCTTTATTTGTTTACCATGATGAAGGAAAACATTTATTACTTATCGTATAATTGATTAATATGTATAAATTGTAATCCAACTCTGCCTAATCCGATTAGTTGTAAGACATATGCAAGTACAACGTTTTCATAAGATGATAACCACTGCAATGGCCAGTAAAATTAGCTTACTCCGAGTTGAATCATTTTCGAGTGTAGCCTGCTATGGGTGGGGATCGAGATGTCTTGTCCAATTTAATCAACAGTAAAGAGCACGTTGAAAACTTTTAGATGCATATAAAATCAAATCAAGCGTAGCTAAGAAAATATTTTATTTTAATTTTCTAAAGGTATAATTTCTTTAAATGGTATCTCTTTCTTCAAACAAAACAGAAAAAATCAATCTAAATTTCCTTTTATTGCTTGCATATAAACCTGTTTATGGACCGGTTTTAGCTTTTGTCGGGTACATAAAGGTTGTCAACATATTCTAGATTTGTTTAGGTTTGGCCTAATTTGAAATATGTGTATTTTTTTTTATAAGTTTGCTTATACTTGTAAATTGTAATTCAAACTCGTTTAAACTAACTCATATTATATTTTTTTATTTTTAATATATTTTTAATTTAATTTTTAATAATTAAAAATATATTTTTAATTAGCTTTTTTATAATTTTTTTACAAAAATGTATAGTTTGAATGTCATTATCAAATATTTCAATAAGTTAAACTAGTAAAATAAAAGTATAACTAATATTGTAAAAATATAAATATTATAATTAAAAAATCTTATTCAGCCTGGGCCTAAAATTCTTTGTCCAAAGCCTAGCTCAATTTTAAAATGGGTTTTACTTTTTTGCCTAAACTCATTTTTCAAAACTTAATAATTTTTTTAAACTCTCGTAAATATTTGATTCACTTTTAAAATTTGACGAATAATTTAACTTTTGAATAGATCTAATTGCATATATCATATTAATAAATAACATGATTTTTTATTGTATTTGCATTGTCGATGTATTCATGCATTTCATCATGTAATAAACATATCTCATCATGAATTTAATACGTAATTCCATCTCTTCTAAGTGCGTTTCATCATTCACAAACATCCGGTCACAAAATAACATGATTTTCAATTAAATTAGCATTCTATATGCATATGTTTCATGCACGTACATCTCTTTATTCATATTATATGTCATCACGTTTCATGCATATACATTCGTCGTACCCACATACATTTCATTTTGTGCTTGTGAAAAAAAAAGTTTAAGAGGAGTTTGGTATGTTGGGTTCACTAAAATGAAAATCGGTCATAACATGATAGAGTAATAACAGAATAGGCATTCTATGTAGAGGTGGCAATTGGACGAGTTCGTATTAGGTCATTTCATATTCAAGTTTTTTTTTCAGATTCAGGATGATTCGTGTTCGAGCCTATTCAAATTCAAGTTCTTTCAAGTTTGGGTTTAAGCTTGCCTTGGTTCGAGCCTATTAAGGTTAGAGCCAATTCGAGTTCGAGCCTTTTCGTGTTTGGATTTGGGTCGAGTTTGAGTTTGAGTACGTCTTAAATCGTTTTTTATTTTATGTTAAATGTAATAACTTTTATATAATATTGAATTCTAAGCCTATGCTCGAATTTGGCCTAATCCAGCCTGAAAAAAATTTTAGTTCGGTTTATGGGCCCAGTCGCGGCTCAAAAAATTTTTGAATTTTAAGCTCAGGGCCAAATTTGTCCTGGCCCGCCTATTTAAGCATAAATCATTATTCATAATATTAAAAAGTTATTTTTATATTAATATTTATATATTTATAATTAAATTTAAATAAAAATATATTATTTTATTTT
>JBBYHK010000004.1:13550300-13560937 GCA_038382065.1 Adansonia grandidieri
ATAGCGGAATTAGATTATATCAATTATAATGAAATATGATAGTAATGTAATAAATGTTTTTCAAAATAAAATATAATAATAAATTAATTAGTTATTTTAAATACATTTAAATGAATTTTTATTTTATATTTATTTTAAAATAATTTTTTGAATTCAAATTTCAGCTTTTTAGATATCCGGACGATAATGTTATTTAATTCATATTTGGATCCAGATAATGGTAGTTGGATTTAATGTAGTTAATAAATAAATTTGAATTTTCTAATAATTATGCAGTTAATAAATAAAATGTTTAATGAAATGTCACCATATAGAAAATGCAAAAAATGAATTTTTTTGGATTTTATGGGTATAATTTATGGTTATTATGCATAATAATATCTAATCCAATACTTTAAAATGATAAATAAAATTATTAATTCTTGCATTTAATATAATATTATACTATAAATAATATATTAATTAATTTGGAGAATGTGTCATTATATTTTAATTTATATATTTATATTATTATAAAGTCTTTAACTAAGTTTAATGTTATTAGTCAAACGGCATAAACTTAATAAACAAAATTACAAAAAAAAACATAAAAAATATTTACAAAAAGTATTATTTCTACCATTTTTCAAATTAAAAATTAAAATAGAATCTTTTATAAAAATTATTCATATTTTTTAAACCAATATCTACTAAAATAACTTCCTCTGTTTTATTTTTTTAATACGTAAACCTAAAAGCTAAACTTGTTCAAAAATTAGATAAAGAATATTTTGACTAGTTATTAATTTATAACTACCGATAAAAAATAAATAGGCACTCAAAACAAGTATACGTTCGAGCATCATTGACCAACTTCTAATCAATTTTGATTCATTTTAATATAAACAATAATTCAACAGATTTGATTATCTATAATAGAATATAACAAAAAACATATATTGGAAATATATTGAATAAACGAATTTTTATTTTATACATGAATAATATTCAAATAGAATTCAAAAAAAATAGATGCAATAAATACATAAAAAGGTTTACTTTGGATTGCTTACTACTTTTAGTCAAAAAAATTTACTACTGACGAGTATAATAATAGTTTATTTAAAATTAATTATAAAAATATATATTTTTAAAAATTTTAATATTACGTAAATAATGATTCAGATTTATAAATTAAATCGAATCAAAATTTAGATTAAAATAAAAAAAATTAAATTTTATAATATCACGGCCTAATCATAGGCATTGGCTAAAGCCTGGTGATGGGCATGTGAACTTTTTGGACGAAAGAGCATCCGCATCGACTCCCCATCCTTTAACAAAACTCCCGCTCGATTTCAAAACCAAAAATTCAAACGTGTGAGATCTACCAATAAAAAAGAATAATGGAATAGAGAAGGAAAACCGGGAATGAGAGAGCAAGAAATGGCAGAGGCACAGCTGATCCGCAAAATTGCCAAAATCTTCGACGAGGCTAAAGCATCGAACGCCATCCATCATCGGAAGCTTAAGGAGCTCTCAGCCGTCCGCTCAAAATCCCCTTCCGTTGAACAATTCTCTGTCGCCTTCACCAAAACCCTAACTCCTATCTTTCAAATCCTAAAGCGAACAGCCTCCGTGGAACGCGTCGTACGCTTCGTTTCTGCCTTTGCCAGCGCCCGAGACCCCAATGACGCTTTGGCTAGCGATGAGTTCTTGGAGGATTTTTTAAAGTTTCTTTTGGTTGGCGCTACTGCCTCTAATAAAACCGCCCGATTTAGGACTTGTCAGATCATTTCCGAGGTCAGCTTCTTCAAATTCGACTTCTCTTTTCCCTTTTGTTTTAGGGTTTCGATCTTTTAGTGTGTTTTTTTAATGACATCATGGTTTTTCTGTTATTATTAAAAAAAAAAAAAGAACAGATCATATTGCGACTGCCCGATGACTCAGAAGTGAGCAATGAACTATGCGATGAGGTGATAGAATTAATGAAAATTCGGGTGGTGGATAAGGTTCCTCTGATCCGTACACTTGCAGTTAGGGCGCTTTCACGATTTGTAAATGATTCTGAAAATAGCGACATTCTTGATTTATTTCTCGAGGTCCTTCCATTGGAACAGAACTCGGTCAGTCTCTGAGCTTCTTTTATTTTCTTTTTCGATGGTTTGCGTGATTTGGTATGAAAATTTTAATTTCTTTAAATGTTTATTAAGCAAAATAATTGAAAATTTTTAAATAATACTGGAGATTCGGTTTACAGGAGGTTCGTAAGACCATTGTGTTATCTTTGCCTCCTTCGAATGCAACTTCCCAAGTAATCATAGATTGTACAATGGATGTAAGCGAGTCGGTACGGAAAGCAGCATACTGTGTTATAGCTAGCAAATTTCCTCTTCAAAGTCTAAGGTAAAATGGATCTTAATCTCGTAGTTGTGCTATATTGTTTATCTTTCGTTTAATAAGATCTTAAATCTTCTTCGGTTTAATTTGCTTGGTCTGCTAGCATCAAGCATAGGACAACAATTCTTCGGAGAGGACTTGCTGACCGTTCTTTGGCCGTTTCGAAGGAGTGTTTAAAGTTAATGACAGATCAGTGGCTTGCTAAGTGCTGCAATGGAGATCCTGTGGAACTTCTCAAGTATCTTGATGTTGAAACCTATGAATCAGTTGGGGAGTCTGTAATGGAGTCTCTTCTAAAATCTGGTTTAGTGAAACTTCATAAGGGGGAAAGTATCCAGCAGTACATATTACCAGCATCAACGAATGAAAGAAGTGAAGGTCTGTGAAGATTTTGGATATGTTTGCTAAATGAGTAAAGATTATTGTTTTTATTTTCACTTTTACAATTTCGCCAGTTGGTAACAACTATAATAATGACTTTGTAAACATCTGTGTAGTGGTTGGTGTTGTGCATGCCACTTTAGGATGATCAACTTAGCTTAAGTCTTAAACTGGTGCCATTTTACAATCTCATGCAGTCTAGTCAATAAGTATCTCACAGCAGAAATTAATTGATTGGTGCACTGAAGACTTAGTTTAGCTTTGATGGTTGAGATCTTTTGCTTTCTTTTGTCTTGTTAATTCGGAAAGATGCAACACTTGATGCCTTTTCTGTATATGGTAACTAAACTGCGTCCTATAAGCAAAACTTGTTAAGGATTCACCTGACTAAACTTATTACTGTTTCAATCAACTTATGAGGGTAAAGAGGCCATTTTAACTGAAGTTTCCCTGCTATAAGCACAACTCGTTAAGGAATCACCTGATTTATCCAATTACTGTTTCAATCAATTTATGGGGGTAAACAGGCCATTTCTGCTGAATTTTCCCTGCAAACTCTTTCAATTGCTTAAATGTGATCCTTTGGGTACACTAAGTCTAATAGATGGTAGACTTGGGTACATTTTAAAGAATTGTCACTTGTGGTAAACTTTTAACAAACTTCTGCATGATATTTTGTGGAAAATGGAGATAGATCTTGCATTGTGTGGATTTGGGTGGTGCAAACATTTTTTGCATCTGCATGATTTTTTTTTCAATGCAATGATTAATGATGAAGATTCTTATTGTACTTTTTTTTGCATAGTGACCCTTTTTTTATTTTTTAAACTTGTATCTCTACTGCTGATTATTAGTTTACTTCCGACGATTGTTTCTTGGATTTCATGTTAAGAATTTCAGACTAGTTTCTCTCACTTATATTGCTTAGATTAATGGGGAAAGTGTAGCACAACAGTTTATACAAGCAAAAAAGTTCACCTTCGTATTATCTTGATTTTTTTTTCCTTATTTTATTCAAGGACATTTAATGGATTATTCTGTTAGTATCAAGCTAATGGAACCTGAGGTCTCTCTTTATTGGAGAATGGTATGCAAACATTTGCAGATGGAAGCACAAGTAAGCTTCTTATTCATTCAATTGTTTATCTGTTTGTTTATTCATTATTCCTCAAAGTTATTGGACATATATTCAAGCGAGTAATTTTTTTTTAATTTTTTGTCTCTAGCTTATTCTGGGGTTATATTTCCTATCCCATGTTTCTACTATTGTTTAGGATTTAATAACTATCTTATTTTAGTTTCTGGGAGGCTTGTGGATTATGAATTATAAAGATTTAGGCTATTAAGTTTGAGATATCTCTCTGCTTTGGTTCTTACTGGTTTTCTCCCCTTGTTCTTTTGCTGCCCAAATTTCCTCTTTTCTTCCCCTTTCTCCTTGATTCCCTCCAGTTTCTAGTCTCGATATTTCCTCTTTTCTTGTTCATCATAATCTTGGCACCTTAAACCCCTAATAACATACAGTTGTAAGCATTATAAAATATAACCTTTAACTATCTATATCCTAGCCATTCATCATGAAAACTAAGTACAAAACCCTAAAATATCTATTTGAAATGTACTACTGCTTCAGTTTCTAGATTCTTTACTTCGTTGTTAGACCTTTGATGATAATGACTTGTTCAGGTATTATTCCTGAATTTAATAACATTATGTGCACTTTCACGATAATTTGCAACATAACACTGTTCAACAGGAAAAAGGTTCTGATGCTGCTGCTACAATGGGCACTGAAGCAGCTATGTATGCTGCTGAAGCTTCGGACAACAATGATCTGTTAGATAGAATTCTTCCTGAAACTGTCTCTGATTACATAGATTTGGTCACGGCTCATATTAACGCAGGTGGGTCAGGTTCTTTTGATCAACAAATGCATAAAGTATTTATTCAACTTTAGATATTCTAATTTGACCAGATAATTTCAGGGGCAAATTATCACTTTGCATCTCGACAGCTACTATTACTTGGTGAAATGCTTGATTTTTCTGATGCTACAATCAGGAAGATCGGTAGCTCCTTTGTGCAGGACTTACTGCACAGGCCTCTTGAACACGAAGTGGATGATGAAGGCAATAAAGTTGTGATTGGAGATGGCATAAATCTTGGTGGTGACAGAGATTGGGCTATTGCAGTGGCAAGGTTGGCAAGGAAGGTTCACTCTGCTGCTAGTGAATTTGAAGAAGTTATTCTTGGGATTGTAGAAGAGCTTGGACGTCCTTGTAGGGAAAGAACTGCTGACTTTATAAATTGGATGCACTGCCTTGCTGTTACTGGTCTTCTCTTGGAAAATGCAAAATCATTCCAATGGTCTGTTGAACCTACTGAACTGCTTCAATCTTTGTTGCTTCCTGGGGTATGAACCTGGTCACATCATTCATTCTTAATCAAATCCTAAAGGCCTAAATGATGTAGCCTTAGCTTTTCAGTATGGTTTTCTATTCTTGCATTCTAATTATATGCAAGACAAGATCAAGCGTTCGGTCATTAATTTGTTCATATTTTCATGTTCACTCATTTTAGTCATAAGTATTTACTTCAAGAAACTTAAGAATTTATAAGTAGAAATTGTAGCAAATGACGGTCAACTTGATGGAATTGCACTTAATATGCATTCCATTTGCATGGCATTTTTCATTTGTTTGTGCAGCTTTTGGATGTTTTAAGATGCCTATTTAAAAAAAGTTGTCCAAAACTCCTTTTTGGGGGGATTTAACAATTGACATGGGCTATAAAATGCAGGCAAAACATGTTCACTTGGATGTGCAGAGGGTATCTGTCCGGTGCCTAGGTCTGTTTGGGTTGATAGAGAATAAACCAAGTAAAGAACTAATAAAGCAGTTGAGGATCTCCTATGTTAAGGGCCCTTCTCCAATTAGCACAGTCGCTTGTAAGGCATTATTTGATCTTGGGATGTGGCATGGTCCTCAGGAAGTTGATATGGCCATGGGACTGAACTTCTCGTCACAGCTTGAAGAAGATACTATGCCCTCTAGTCCTGTAAACTTTTCTGACACGGACGGGGATTTTAATATTCAACTGGTTGATCTTTTATATGCTGGACTTGCAACAAATAATTGGGGCCGAGCTCTAGAAAATGATGATAGTGAATCAGTCCAAGCTGTTCTTGGAGAGGGTTTTGCAAAGATTCTTCTTCTAAGTGAGAAGTATCCAAGTATTCCAGCATCATTTCATCCTTTGCTTTTATCCAAGCTGATTAGCTTGTATTTCAGTAATGAATCAAAGGACCTTCAGAGGTGGGTGGACTTAAGCCTTTCTATACTCTGTCTCTCTTTTACTTTATAAAATTCTTCTTTTCTTTCTTACGGTGGCCGTTACAGCATATTTTTCTTTTATTTGTTGACTAGATTGAAACAGTGTTTATCTGTTTTCTTCGAGCATTACACTTCTCTCTCAGAAAATCACAAGGTATTTAGCATTAATTTCTGGATGATATGCATCTTTTGTCTATACAGACACAGAAGCGATATGTCGTTACAGTTATAGACTTCCTTGTTGATGACAAATAATTTTGATTTTGCAATTACAGAAGTGTTTGTCGAAGGCTTTCATTCCTGTCATGCGTTGTATGTGGCCTGGAATAAATGACAATCCTGGTGGTTCTTCTTATACGGTGTCCAACATGCGTAAGCGTGCTGTACAAGCTTCAAGATTCATGCTACAGATGATGCAGACTCCCCTGTATGCAAAAGGGACTGAACCAGAGGATGATAATGGTTGCAAAGTATCACCAGAAATCATAGACGGCTCTGCACTGCCTTCAGTAGAATGTGGAGAAGAGGGACTTGCAATACGCATAGCCACAGAGGTAATTCTTTGCAACTGTTAATTTATCCTGGATTTTATGATAAGCCTTTAGAAACTGCTAAAGGATGAAAGCTTGAACTATAATGTCTTTGCTCAATAAGAATTAGGACAAAATTTTGATTAGAACAAATAATCCAGTATGATAACACTCAATAATAATCTGAAAATCTCGATTGCTTAAACTTAATTCTTCACTTTTTTTTTTTTTTTTTCAAAATCTTAATGTTACAATATCAATAATCAAAACCTAGCTTGACATTTAATAAACCTACGCACATCCACATCCGCAAACATCTATATATATTTGTATGAATGTGTGTGTATATGTGTCATATGTGTATGTATGAGCTTCATAAACCTAGGTTTTAGGCATGTAGAAAATACAGCCCATGTAAATGCTAAGTCCAATGCAATAAACTAAACAAAGAAGCCCACGAATAGATTGAATCATATTTCCTAAACTTATGCGTAAAATAAACATTCTTCCGAAACCTGCAACAATGTACAGCAAACTTACTCTGACCTGCAGCATTGGTCCTTCCACATATTTTTCTGAATAATAAGTATCGTTGATCATATAGAGAACCAACAAATGTTATTAACTCCCAAAGCATGAAGTCGTACATATCCAGTCATGTACTGCAAGTGAAATTATATCGTTAGTAATCGAAAACTCAGTAACCTACACTTGACTGGTTTTAAGCCTCTGTCAAAGGGATCAATATCCAACTAGTAGGTTCTGAAATGATTCTTCACCTGCTATAGCCTGTTTTCTATGACCATATATTCATCATAATCAATACGTGGATAGTATCTCCTAAGATTTTTTTTTTTTTTTCTGTAACCAAACCAAAATTTGTTACAAGCAATGAACAATTGAGTGCCAAACAGTCTTCTATTTATTGACTGTATATTGAAGGTCCACACTATTTTCTGTCTGGCTTTCTTTCAGTGCAGTTTTAAAGCATATGCAATTATCAATCACTTTTAGCTTTCTTTTCCCAAGTTATATCTTTTGAAAGGGAAATGCTGAAGGATGATGAGAATAAAGTAGATATCTAAGGTTTTGACTTTTCAATTTTGCACATATATTAGCGGACAATATTGAGAATCAAGATGCTTATTTGGGATGGAGTACATTGACTGTGTTTCTACTTAGAAAATTCACTTCAAAGCAATTCCTATCTTCTGATGATTTATGTTCCCCCGTGGGTGCCAAAAAAAAAAAGAGGAAGAAGAAGAAGAATGTTTTGTTGCTGCTTTAAAAGGCATTAATACGGTTTATTTAAGAAGGTGATCATAATTGTTGGCATGATTTTTGAGGAAGAATACCTAATTCATTACCTACTACTTTGTTCTTATTCTTTCCCAAGGTGTTGAGGTTCCAAGCGAAGAAGACACCTGCGGAGAGGTCATATGTTGCGGCTCTCTGTAGAATACTTGCATCTCTCAATTTCCGGTTATCAGAACAAGGGCCAGTAAAGATAATGAGGAGGCTTTTGAGTCGTGTGTGTGAATGTGTTCAAGGTGAGAAAGATCTTGTAAAGGAGTTGAAGCAGATTGCTGAACGTCTTAAGGGACTAGATAGACATCCAGATGAGGATTTGTTGGAAGATGAAGCTAAGTTTATCTTTGGTATGTTTCCTACACTCACAGGATGGATAATTATTTGATGATGCTGTGCTTTTAATGTCAAATGGAAATGTTGATTGAGAATATTATACAAAATCTGACTCTGATCATGTAGATGGCTTAGTCTTACGTAGAAGAATGCTTTTCTAGAAACAAACTGCAAAAATTGCCTAGAGCTTTAATTACCTCCAAAATGTTTTTGTTTTGAATACCATCTGCATTGAAATCTCGTACTTTTCAGTTGAAAAATGTAAAATCACATATTAATTTTGGCCCGCTATTTCTTTTTGATTTTTTTTTCTTTTGTTCTTATTATTAGTTGGGTGTGCTTTTGGTCATTAACACCAAACCATGTTGTCTCTCAATATTTTGCAGAAAAGTTGGAACTCCAATTCAACTTGGATGTCGATGGTTCCAGTGCATTTCCACAAACACCAGCCCCATGCTCAACTCGGCCAAGTCGTTTAAGGAGACGAGTGAGACATGAAGAAGTAAGTTCGGATGAAGAAAACTCACCTGCGCATGTTAAATCTGTGGTTCCCACAATTCCTGCCACCATAGGCCCTCGCTCACAAAGGGCAAGCAAAACTGCAGCAATGACCAAGATAACCGCTAGTAAAGCTGCAAGGATAGAAGAAGAGTTTGACGAAGACGAAGACTCAGATGTTACAGAGGATTCTCATGAATCAGATGAGGAAATTGACTAAAATCGTGCCGGTTAGTTTTCCACACCTGAACCTTTTGTCATTTATCAGTTGCTGCATATGATCACGTTTAATTCTCAATATCAAAATTAGGCTCCATGTTTAATTTTTAAATATAGATTTTGTTGTGCAAATATTTTCGGGTTTGAGTTGGGTAAACCTGGTAAAATTAGCATGTAAAGTTATAGTTACTTTGAAGCAAGTTCATGACTCATGAGTTAAAGTAGACATGCAGTAGCTTTTATAATCTGTGTTGTATCGATATGCATGACGATTGCAAAGTTGTAATCCATTAAGAGGTGACTGCTGTTGTTGTAAGCATTTCGTGTTAAGCTTTGTTTGAATATTTTTGTAACAAAATTTAGGGAAAGGTTTGCTACCCAAAGCATATTTTGGTGTAGCTTGGTGAAATTTTCATGCTTTTTTATGGACTAGTATTCGTGTCACGTTCGTAAATTTTTATTGTTTCATGAATTCTTGATGATATTGTAATATATTTTTACAAATAAATAAAATTCCTAGAATATTCATTAATAAAATTTGTATTAATATATAAAGTTTGTTTATAAACAAATTAAAAATTATATCATGTTAATATAAATTTACTATTTTAGTGAATGTTTATGTAAAATTAAAAGTGTGAAGATAAAAAAAAATTAACTCTTTTTTATTTATTAAATAAATTTATTTCCTCTTTAAAATTAAAAAATGTTAAAATAAAATAATTTAATGTAAATCATAATTTTATTTATTATCAAACAAATTTATTTTAAAAATTCTTTTAATTAAATAAAAAATTTACCCTATAAATTAAATAAATCTTATTATATTAAAATAATTTTTGATGGTAAGTACAGAAATTTAGTAAACGACGATGATTTTTTCTTCAGTTTAAAAGATTCTTTGTTTTTATGATTTTATTTATATTGTAGAGAATTCAGAAAAAAGTATAAATTGCATTGTGGTGTTTGAGAATACGCTTAATAATATAATATCAATTTCTTTAAACGGTTATTTGGTTCGTGGTAATTAAAAAATATTCTCAAGATTTGAAGTTAATTTGAGATTAATAGTTTTGCCCTTCTGGTAACTCTAATATTTGATGGTCATTCAATTTTATGAAAGGGATTAGACATCTTAAAATGTGATAATTACATTACTATCAAAACATGTATTTATTTATTTATTTATTTATTTTATATTATTGAGTTAGAGTAATTTGAAGTCGAATTTTGAATAATTTTGCCAATATGACCCAAAAGGTTTTTTTAGGCTATTAATATATATATATATATATATATTTCTTCTACTTGTTACCTAATACATAAAATATGTAAATTTTACTAGCAAATATATCTTATTCAAAACTTTCAATTTAAAATATATAATTTTATAAAAGAAAAAAAAATCAAATTAAAAAATAAATTGATTAAATTTTTTAATTTTTTATTTAATCAATTAAATCAAAAATATGAGTGATCAAAATAAAAGTAATCCAAAAGAAAAATGTGCCTTCTCTTAGGCCTTAAACCAAAAAGAAATGTTGTCAAAATGGTTCTCTTTGTTTGGGCCACAATGATTGGGCTTGGTCCAGGATATATATGAATTGGATCAAGTTGGCTTTAGCTGCTTCTTCCTTTATTTATTTATTTATTTATT
>JBBYHK010000004.1:13562421-13589962 GCA_038382065.1 Adansonia grandidieri
TTTTAATATTTAATATTTAATATTTAATAATTATATATTTATATATATTAATAGCCCAATTAAACCCATTCTCAAACAAATATACAACTATTAGCCCAAGACTCAATAAACCAATTTGACCGAACTAATCGATCGAAATTTAGTCGGTTCGATTATGGTTAAAAATATCGATCGATTCTTCTAGCTAAATCGGTTAATTTGATTTGAAATTTTTTTGATCGAACCGACCGAATGCACAATTCTGATCACAGACATAATAACCAGTGTGACAAACGTTACTTTAACTTAATATGGGAAATCATCTAATTATAAGGCATTTTCTTATTTTTAAACAAAAAAAAACATTTTAAGAAATAATTTGGTAATAAAAAAATTAATATTTAAATAGAAAAGCCAGGGATTCTTTCTACTTTTATTAGTTAGAGATTTCATTAAAAAAAAATTAAGAAAAGAGAAGTTCATAGCAGAAAACAATATACTAACCCAATTGAATCAAATATATGCTTAAATCTTTTGTTCTTTAAACTACCTTGAAACTAGATGGGTTAGACAAAGTTACACTTCAAATGTTTTAAAAAATTCATTATTCGTTTAGATTGGTACGACAGATTATTTCATTATTTAAAAATATAAAAATATTATTTTATATTAATATTTATATATCTATATAGTAAAATTTAAATAAAATAATATTTTTATTAATAAATAATAATTTAAATTAAGCTGATTCAAATTTTTTAAAACTTTATTTAAAATTTGACCTATGAATATGTCTACTTGAAACTTCTACTCTCATTTTCTATAAACTTATGAAAAAAATTGGTAATTCCAATGGAAGAAATAAAGTCATTTCAACTCAAAAATTTATAAAAAAAAAATTGATTTTATTTTTATTAAAAAATAAAAAAATCTCGTCCAATTCAAACTTGGAATGGTTTGTAATTAAAGATAAAAGTCCACTATAAATTCTTGTATTAGAGTAAATAGAACATTTTAATTTCTGTACTATTAAATTTAATATTTTAGTCTTTATATTTTTAAAATTGTAGCAAATAAAAGAAAAATAGTTAACGGTGTTAAAAAAGCCATTTAAATGCTGACATATCATGCGTGTGGAATTTTAAATTTTATAAGAAAATAGGTTTGGGTTTAATAAAATTAAAAATTTCAGATCAAATGATATGTTCGTATTTTATAAACATTCAAATAATTTTTTAACACCGTTAACTATTTTTTGTTATTTATCATAATTTTAAAAGTATAATAACTAAAATATTAAATTTAGAGGTATAGAAACTAAAATATTTCTTTCACTATAATATAAGTACTTCTAGTGAACTTTTATCGAAATTAAATGAAACTAGTTTTAAAGCTCAACTATTTAAGTTTGCAATAGTTTAGATTCGGATAATACAAATTTTAAATTAAAAAAATTTAAACTCAAAATTATACAAATATAAAATGACTAAATCTAAATTTTGATGTGGATTAAAATAACTCAAACAACCCAAAACTATTTGACCCGAGGTAACCAATCAAAACCTTACCTAACTTTAAACGTGATAATATTTGACACGATTATACGAATATTATACGTATAAAATAAAAAAAATATAACTTGACATGATATGAATACATTTTCAAAATCCATCTAATATAAATTATACACATCTCAAAATTGATATAAATATAAAAAAACTTTAAACATAATTATAATACATAAAATATACGAATATGACACAAAAACACGAATTCTCAACTCACCTAACTATCACCTCTACTTGAAACCGAGCACTAAAGGATTAATAGCACTTCTTCAAAAAGCATTCGAGCACTATGGCCGTGGTTAAAAAACCATGACTTCGTCATCTTACTAGTTCGCTTGGTCTAACTTAAATTAAATTTAAAATTTTTATTCAAAAATAATTTAAATTATTATTTATTAATTAAAATAATATTTTTAAATATTTTATTATATTTTAAATAATAATTTAAATTCTTAAAATATATTAAATTTAAATTAAAATATTTTTTTAAAACCGTAATCGTAATTTAACTTATAAATAAATCTAAATCATTACCGAAATATATAACTTTTAACTTGCACACCCTCGTTCAAGTCACGTCTCATGATTTAAGATCTATAAAATATTTATAATTTAATGAATGCAGAAACTTGCTGAAAACGATTTTAATTGAATTATTTAAAAACTTGAATTCTACAAATATCTGTAATCAGTGAGTTTGAATATTACTTTTCGGATTCGGATTGGATTAAATTACTGTATCCATTTGCACATCCAAATAGATCAAGTTCTATAACGTACCGAATGGCCCATTTTCGGTTTTCCAATAAAACTACGTCGTTGCGTGTATATATCTTCCTCTTTTTTTTTTTTTTTTAATCGTCTTTGTCTTCTTGCTCAAGTCGTCCCAACCTCCTCTCCTCTCTCCCCTCTGCTGGCGCCTCCTCTTGCTGCCTCTGCTTCTACCGGTGGTGACTGCCTCCTTCTCTTCCCTTGCCCTGGACGGCTTACAGGTCAACCGTTTCTTTTTCTAATAATGTATGGATTTTTATTTTGTTAGAATTTTGCTTTCATTTTCCAAGTAATTTAAGTTTTATCTCGAAAAGAGTCGCAGTTGAAGTCTCCACAACTGCCAAGAAACCGTAATTTGAATTTTGAAAGAAAAAAAAAATTCAAATAGGATGCATATTCGTATGTTTGCTTGCAGTGCAGGAATTACTATAAGCGAAATCTGACTTGGACTTGGATCCCAATCAAAGGGGGGAAATGCCTGATCAAATCCCATCTCCAGCCCCTAGATCTGCCACGGATCTCTTCTCGGACCCTCTTGACTCACACCCGCTGTGGTTCAAGCCTTCTCTCTTCCTCTCCCCTAACTTCGATTCCGAAACATACATTGCGGAGCTCCGCACCTTTGTCCCATTCGATACCCTCCGATCTGAGCTCCAGGCCCATCTCTCTTCTCTCAACCATGAATTAATTGATCTCATCAACCGTGATTATGCTGACTTTGTAAACCTCTCCACCAAACTGGTCGACGTGGATTCCGCGGTGCTTCGCATGCGCGCTCCACTTCTTGAGCTTCGCGACAAGATCCAAGGCTTTAGGGGAGCTGTTGAGGGCTCACTCCTTGCTTTGAAGAATGGACTGAGCCAACGAGCAGAGGCTACTGCTGCCAGAGAGGTGCTGGAGTTGCTGCTCGACACTTTTCATGTTGTTTCCAAGGTAATAGCAGTAGTATAGTTGATGATTCAATCCCATTTCCATTTCCAATAGTATTGATGTAAACGAACTCCTTTATAAGGTTGAAAAGCTTATAAAGGAGCTTCCTAGTGTGGCTTCAGATTGGTCGAATGGTGATGTCAATTCAATGCAAAAGAGTAATGCTTTGAGCTTACAACATGTTGAGAATGGAACAACGAATCTCAGAGAGACTCAAAGCATGCTTCTCGAGAGAATTGCCAGTGAGATGAATCGCCTCAACTTTTATATTGCTCATGCACAGGTACCTCTCATTCTCCAGTCTTAAATTTTATGCCATAGCCACCAAGATATTCCACAGCTAATTATGTAATTTCCTTTGGATTTGTTTTCTGAATTTATTTATATATATTTATTAATTTTTTTATAATAATGGAAATTTGCTACATTTAGGACATAATACTATTTTAATATGGTTAGTCATATCATCAAAATCAGTTTTATTTAGAAAAAAAAAAAACAACTTCGGCAACATTGCAGCTTAAAACATTTCAATAATTTTGCAAAAACATTCAATTTGTAGCATCAGGCCATGGCAATTTAGAAGGATGCCTTGGCATAAGGGCAGTTTCAACCTCTTTATCTATAAATTTATGCGTCAAAGTTTTACAAGCATTATACATACGAACCTCATATCAGCTATAAACATTGCGTTCATATCCAAGTCTTACGATTTAGAAGAATAGTTGACAATCAGGGTAATTTGCTCTGTGACGACTGAGTAAAATTTGTCTCATGTGCATATTATGGATATGTACCTCAAATCAATGTGAACAACAGCCAAGTTAAAAGCTTCTTCTTTGGAAGTAGAAATTCATGGAATATCTGTTTTCTATACTATGTAAGTGCAGAATCTGCCCTTCATTCAGAACATTGAAAAGAGGATTCAGAGTGCTAGCCTGCTGTTAAATGCAAGCTTGGGACATTGTTTTGTTGATGGGCTGGAACACAGGGATGTGAATGCAATTTATAATTGCCTACGTGCTTATGCAGCTGTTGATAACACTGGTAATGCAGAAGAAATCTTTCGCACAACCATCGTGGCTCCATTGATACAAAATGTAATTCCACATAGGTCCTCTGGAGTTGTTGCTGGGGCATCTGGGGATGAACTTGAGAATGATTATCAACAAATTAAAAAACATGTCGAGAATGATTTTAAATTCTTACTGGAAATTGCTTCTGCAGGTAAATATTTATTCATTTTTATCCCTTTGAAGTCCTATAAATTCTGTGACTTCATCTTATTCTTCATTGGGTTTTTAGTATTAAGTTATATTGGAGTTGTGTGGGTTTGTGTCCTGAAAAGAATATGTTTGAACTTTGAGAATATAGGCATCACAGTTGTTAAATTCAATGTCCAATTGGTTCATGATTTCAGTCTTCTCATAGTCTTAGCTTATCAAACTTCATATCTGGTGCATGTGAAGGCTGTTAAAGTTTCATGATGTTGTTTTGTTCAGAAAATTCAGGTTTACATGTATTTGACTTCTTGGCAAATTCGATTCTGAAAGAGGTCCTCGAATCCATCCAAAAGGGAAAACCTGGTGCTTTTTCTCCAGGAAGACCTAAAGAATTCCTGAAAAACTACAAATCAAGCCTCGATTTCTTGGCTTATCTTGAAGGTAGTCATCTGACCTTTCATTTTCCTTCTAAACCTGAAACTACGCAAAGGCTACTTTTGGTAAAGAATTAAAGTGTCTAAACTATAGTCCATTTTATTATATATAAAAGAAATTTTCACTGTCAGGATATTGCCCTTCCAGAGCTGCTGTTGCCAATTTCCGAGCAGCACCTGTTTATGTTGAGTTCATGAAGCAGTGGAATGTTGGTGTTTATTTCTCGTTAAGGTATTTAGTGGAGTTATTAGATATTTATTTTACTAATTCAATTGTGCATTATTACTTAAGTGCGAACTGCTCTTTTCTTCGACTACTCAGGTTTCAAGAAATAGCAGGTGCTCTGGATTCTGCACTTACAGCACCCAGTCTTGTTCTTGTCCAGAATTCGCATTCTGGTAAAGAAAATTCCCAGAACTTGACACTTAAACAAAGTGTTACCCTTTTGGAGAGCTTGAAATCCTGCTGGAATGAAGAAGTTCTTGTCCTTTCTTGTTCTGACAAGTTTCTTCGCTTGTCCCTGCAGCTGCTGTCAAGGTCATTCCTGGGTTCAAATAGTTTTGGATAGTGTAGATCTCCTGAATATCATCATTTGACTCTATTTTGTGTGTGATAGATACTCAAATTGGTTGTCATCTGGATTGGCTGCTCAGAAGAAGCCTAGTGCTGGCTCCAACCCTGGATGTGAATGGGCTCTTTCAGCTGCTCCAGATGATTTTGTTTATGTACGCCCATATCTTTATTTTATTATATTTCCATGTTAAGTTCACCTGGTCTTCCTTTCTGTAATGCATGTAAGTTTAATCAATGGTGTTCTTCTGTTTAAATTTTGAAATTTAAAATTTAGAGATTTGGAGGAAGAAATAATAATTACTTTTGTTTGGGTACATAATGGGGAGATAAATATAGAGAAATAGTTAGTTCTCCGCATATCCACTTGATTCTTTCTAATTTAGAAAGATCTAGAGAGAAATTAAAACGGGTAATTATACTTTCTTATAACATTCAAATATATTCCTAAATTTCATTATTATAAGTGTAGAAAAATAAATAAACTAGTTATACAATTGCTTCAGATCTCAACATTTTCGGCCCCTCAGCTGAATATACTGAATTAGGTGCCTTGTTGATAGGACTTTAAGCATTCTGTTATGTATTTCATTTTTTTTAGTTCTTCTTACAAGCTGCTTTCAGTTTTCCAAGTAGGGCACTATATATGCGTGTGTATATATATGTATATATATTTGATATTGTAGAATAGTTATTGTTGATGCAGACTTTTGAGCAGCATACGTATGAATGCACTTGTGCTTGCAGATTATTCATGACATAAATTGTCTGGCCAAGGAGATTTCTGGTGCTTACCTGGATCACGTACTTCATGTTCTATCTTCATGTTCCTCTGAGGTCCTTGATCTTGTAAAACAAAGCATTTTGTTCTGCGTAAAATCATTGGATGATTTGTTACCCTTAGTTATCAACACAATCAAAGAGGCTTTAGTTCAGAAGTCTGTTGAGGTAAGCATTGCAATGTCAGCGTATTACTTATTTGCGTCAGTGTTTGTCAAAGCATGCACTTTGGTGGCTTGACAACAAATGCATCTTAGACCCTTTCTGGTTATGTGCATTCCTGGTGTGCCTAGGCACGTTTTTTCTGTAAGGCGATAAGCACAAAAAGAGCTCCTCTGACTGAAGTTATCTTGCATTTCTTTTATTTTTATTTCTATTTTTTTCATTAACTGTACCTTTAATAGTAAAAAAGGGTACAATATCACACTCCCTACTTCTCAATGTTTGAGTATATTCAACAAACTAGATATCACAGACAATCAAGCATATTGGCCAACATAAAGAAAAAGGAAATTTTGCATGTTTCGTAGGATAAAAGTGTTCGTTAATAAAATTATATATCTTGAGCTTATTTTATATTTGCACATATGCATATTGCGCCTTCACTAAGGTGATCAATTTTATTTTTGTACCTTGCGCCTCAAGCAATATAAGGGTTCGAGCACCTTGAGTGTGCCTTGCGCCCTTGACAATACTGATTCGCATCCTTTTCCAAGTATGAACCAGCATGACAAGTTTTATGGTTTATTGTAATTTGGCTGCTTGCATTTTCCTTATACTTCAGAATTTTTGTTCATTCTCGTTTTATCTTAAATTCCACAGGACTTGAGACAACTGAAGGGAATAACTGCAACTTACAGGATGACAAACAAACCTCTTCCTGTCAGGCATTCACCGTATGTGGCAGGGGTATTGCGCCCATTGAAGGTATGCAATCTTTTAAAGTTTCTAGCTATGTTACAAGTCACAACTACTCAAGCATCATTCCATGCTGTATTCTTTAGATCAACACCCCCACCCCCAATATACACACATACTCCCCCTCTGTGCCCACTTCTTTGTGTATGTATGTGTGTGTGTTCCTTTAATGCTTATAGTGTGCTTGATGTATGATTTTTAGTTTGGATGAAGCTAGTCAAATTTTCTCAACATCTCACCTATGCAGTGGTTGGTGACAATTTATTAATGTGGGATGTCATACTGTTGTGAATAAGGCAATTTTTTTCTATTTATTCTTCCTTTTCTTTTTGGGTTAAATTCATTCTTCCATTTTATTAGTGTTTGTTAGAACATTATTGTAGAAACTTCTACCTTCATGGTGCACAAAGCGCAAAAAAAGTGCTCGCCCTAGTGAAGGGAGGTGCTAGTTTCTAAAAGATAAATTAATATGATCTAGAAAAATAAAATCCTATGTATTATATCTAATAAGCTTAATATATGTATATGTTTTTGTTAATAAACATTGAAGAGATTTTTTCTATTCAATTGCATAACGCGTTCCTAAGATAAAAAATTTTCATAACTGTCATCAAAGTAAGTTCGAAGTTTCTTTCATTCCCATCTTCAACAAAACGTTGTGATCAATTATATTTTTTTAATTTTTTATTCCTCTAAGTAGAGCTGAAATTGTCCTTTTTTTCCTATTGAAAGAATATTTGACAAAATAAGCTAAAAATGAAACCGAAGGACACTTAAGTGTGCCTTTCTGCACGTAGGCTCAAAAGGTGACTTACCTAAGTGGTGCAAGGTGCTTTGCGTAATTTGCAATATACGTTAGCACCTAGGCATGAAACTTGACAACGCTGGGTGGGTGAGAGCTGGAGAAAAGGGAGCAATGTCAAAGTAACACGTGTTAAAGTTGATTGATGATGGTTTGGGGCCCTTGGGCCTTATTGGCCCTAATTAGGGTTTTCAGAACTTTGAACTCTAACACTCATCTTCAAAACTTAGAAAGCGTAGGTACTTGAATGACCCATGTAGGATGACAGAGAAAAAATTCCATTATGATTCCTCCTCTCTCTCTCTCTCACTCTCTCCTTTTAAATGTAAATACTTATTTAGTTTCATGCCTTGCATAATTAACAATGTAAAGAATTTCCATGCTTTTCCACATCTAACTAAATTAAACTGATTGCCTATAATCAAGCAAGTCAAATTTATATAATTGAATAAACAGCTATCTCTTTCTCTCTTTCAAATATATAAGGAAATCCTGTGCCTCTCTTTCTTTTGAATTCTTTTTTGCCGTATCTCCATGTCTTAGGTAAAATGCTTTCACATATAACTGCATTCAACTCCCATACTCGAGTCCAAGCAATATAGATGATGAAAGAAGTTTATAAGTTTTATATGTTTTGGTAAGTGTCCTTGTGGTATCACCTTTCTCTAATTGCCGAAGATGAGGGCATGAGGATATGGCTTTAAGCTGCCTGCTTGTTTACATGGTTTCAATTTCATGCACAATTCTTGCAAAAAACTTACTGCCGTGCGAGCTTGATATTTCATTCAGACTGAGAGTTTAAAGCAACAATTGCATCAATTAGATTGGTGGAAAAGCCGATTATGCCCATACTAGTCTCAATTTACATGTTGAGTGCATGACTTTGTAATTACTAAAGATTAAATAAGTAAAAACGGTGAGGAGGGTGATGGACAGTTATTTATTGTCTTGGAAGGGGGCTTGTGTAAGAGGATTGAGTAAGTTGATCAATAATGGGATTTGTTCTGATGGTTACTTTGTCAATCCAACTATGTACCTGAGTCATGAACTTGGTGAGAAATCAATCCAGTCAAATGATTTGAGGGTTTATAAAGTTAAGAGAGAAAATTTGCAGGAAAATGAAAAAGAAAATAAAAAGCTGTGAAAAACAATTAAATCCTTTGTATGCATATGTGTTTGTGGGTGTCTGTGTGTGTCTATGTATATAAAGACTTAGATTACTAAGAATGTAAATGATTACAAGGGGCATAAAATGAGTTTGGCATTTCCATTTATACCATTTTTTTTCTGTTCCCTTTTCTTCTAAAATTTTCAACAAATTAGTGGTACAAGTATGCTATGTTGTTCAGATATATGGATATATGTTGCACATGGTATGCACTCGATAGCAGTGCTTTTAAATATTTTTAGTCTCCCCTTGTATTTGTACTTTGGAGGGTCAAATCCTATATGCATGTCCACTTTGAGGTGTTAAATCTATTATTATGTGTCTGCATGGATACTTTTAAGAAAATCGAACAATCGAAGGAGATAAAAATTGAAATGTCATCTGATATAAATGATATTTTTGCTTTGAAATAGAGCAATTTTTAATGCAGTCCAGATTATTTACATCTTTGGCTTGAATTTTCCGTGGAGAATGTGTATTTTTATCTTCAGAGTTCTATTGTCTGCTGTCCACGTTGGCAATCAGGATATGTTATTTGCCTAATAATGAATTTTCAATGCTTTCAGACTTTCCTGGATGGTGAACAAGCTACAAAGTATTTGACAAATGATGCTAGGAATAATCTATTGCTAGGTGCTGCAACAGACATAACTAGTCGCTATTACGAACTAGCTGCTGACCTTGTCAGTGTGGTTAGTATCACAAACAATTTCTTTTTCTAGTTTTCCTCTTAAGTATGCTATGAATTAGAAAAAAAAAAAAAAAAAAACCTTTAAATGATGTTGTCCAGGCGCGGAAGACAGAGTCTTCACTTCAAAGAATAAGGCAGGGTGCACAAAGACGGGCTGGGGCAAGCTCAGATGTCTCAGATCATAATGTGTCAGATACTGACAAAATTTGCATGCAATTATTTCTCGATATTCAGGTGAGAAACCCATCCGAAAAATTTGCAATCCCTGTCACATCCTTCTTCTACTGCTGTTTAGTCTCTCTGTGAGAATATCTTATTTGTATTAACAGGAGTATGGGCGCAACCTTGCTGCCTTGGGAGTGGAAGCAGCTAATATTAGTGCATACCGATCCTTATGGCAGTGTGTAGCACCTGTTGATAGGCAGAATGTGATCAACTTCTAGTATCACCATCTGCTTGCTTGGTTACCGTTTCTTTCACATGGTAAAAGCATTTTTCCCTATCCTAATTTTTTTTTTTTTTTTTTTTTTGTAAAAAACTTCTTAAATGAAATTGTAAGCCATTGTTTGTTCTGCATATATTATATTATATTATTGTTGGTTTTTCCTGACAAATTACAATAAGATGAAAATTTTGTACAAGAACTTCTCAGCATCCCAAAGTATTAATTGTTTATTAACTTAGAACCAAGTTGTGTATGGTGTATGGCTTTGGTTTGTTTTCTTCACAAGAAAAAGACCAATACTTGTGCAACCTACGGTTTCTGCTTAAAGAAAACGACGATTACTTGTTTATGATATTCTTTTCAAATTTCAGTATCTTTTTTATTGTTTTCGTAAGTCTTTTTTTATTCTTTTGGGAGTATTTTAAAGATTACAAAAATTATTTCGTCATTCGCTCCAAAAGAAGATAAAAGAATGTAAGAAAGAATTATTTTAACAAGATTTATTTTGTCATTTTCTTCGAAAAAGATAAAAAGAACATTAATAAAGAAATTTTTTTGCTCGCCAACGAATACGTGCTACCCTATAATGTAAGCACTTGTTCGCTAGCCATTTTCGGACTTCCATATGCATCTCAATGCAATCTTCTCTCTTTTTTATTTTTATTTATTTTTAATTTTTATTTTATGGGTCGAGCCTTTGGCTAGGGCAATCAACCATGCGTAAATAATTCCAACCTAACCCAAAAGCACAAAAGGAGAAAGTGTTGAAGAGTCCAAACGAGATACTAGAGGCAGACGGCAAAGTCAAGATTTGTTGGAATCTATCCATCATCAAGTAGTGCGCATCTCACCGTGTAATGAATAACTTTCATATTCATTAACTGAGGCTGATATGTTTACTTTGACGTCCCTCTTGAAGCCACCTGACCTGGCCCCCCCTGACTGACCACAAAATAAATTGCGTATCATATATTGTAACCATATCTCTTCCAAAGCAACCCCCCCTTCTAACTCCACCTCTTGAAAACAAATCAGAGACAAAGATAGACAAGGAGAAATTTCATGGAAAAATTAACCCAAAAAAAAAAAGGATAACAACAGTACCATTCACAATAGTGCACTCAAATAAGTTAAATGGAAAGTCAAGAAAAGAATACAAGCAAAGAAGAAAAACTAAGAATAACAATGTTTACATCAAGTTTTGCAAGACAATTCGGTTAGTACCACCCCCTCCTCCAAACGGAGATGCTAATGATAAAATTCTTGAACACCACATTTAATAAAGTCAAAACGGTGTTAATTGACTTAAATAAAAAATTAACAACTAAAATGAAATTCATGCAAAACTTATATGGTTACATGATTGTTTTATCCCCCATTAAATTCCTAACTTCTTTTTGACATTACATATGATGATACTAAGACTCACAAGGCCTGCAAACAACATTATCTAGGATAAATAACTGTCATTTAGAAAGTAATGGATAAGTTAACCATTCAGATGATTGTGCAAGTTACAAGCCAAAGTCTTGTTCAGCTCGCTTCAGCACAGATGTCACTCTGTCGAAAAATTCTGGTTCCTTTTCTTTTAGGTCATCAAGAGTCCTCATCTCATGTTCATCAGCCTTCAAAAAACAAGGGAAAAAAAAAGAATCACATTACGAAGGAGGAGCAGCAAGTTAGCCACAAAGTGACTGTATTAAAGGAAACTAAACATTAGTTGTTCTATATGGGTTTTTGCTTTCATGTGATCTTTGGTCATCCCTAAGAAGCAACTGATGTAGATTTAGTATGGACTAAGTCATAAATGTTCACTTCCTCTCCTCTTGGACAGATTAGGATAAGTCTATTACTTTTCAGCATACCCTAATTACTATTCATATATGTAGGACCCACTTATTAATTGTGAAAGTCATACTCGTAAACCGTTATTAACCATCTATTTAAAAGTAATGGAGAAAAGCCAGACCCCTCTTGGATCAACTTGAAGTATGAAAGTACTTTTGTACTTGACCCAAACCATACAAATGGAATTCAGAATTTGGAAACATAGAATCTACCCAAGGAATAATAATTAACAGTAAGAAAATTAATAACATAAGAAGGTCCACTCTTTAGGTACATACAAGAAGTTAAAAATTTAAGATTGAACAAATATCCATTTTTCATTGTTCAGCCTGGGAAAATGCGCATCATAATGATCTATAAGACCGAGGCAATGTGACAAAGGAACATGCGTACTAAAAGAATAAAAGAAAAACAAACTTATGACTTATGAGTTCATTGGCTATCGAGGCATGCCACAACAAGATTTTCAAAATAGCACTTGGTAAAGCAAGTCATCACTGGTAGTGGAATTTTTTAACTCCACAAGCAAGATTAAAAAACTAAAACATGTCCTCGATATATATTTAAAAAATAAGAAACAAATTAAGAGGACAAGTAAACAATTTTTTAACCTTGCTTGTGAATTAAAAAAACTATGTCGCTAGTTTATGATGGAATAATAATAATAATAATAATATATAACTTGGAAATGAAGTACAATGTTAACCAAGAGTGTGTCTCTGCTAAGAGAATACCTCTTTAAATTTCAAAAGAATTAAATTCGATACGGATGCTGGCTTTGCCCGATCCCATCTGAAATGAAGTAAGGGATAATATGCATTAAAAGTAAATCAAATATCACCAGAAAGTTATATGGCAAGTATGATCGTTGTTTGTAAATCATATAGAATAACCACATATATACTTCATACCACAGCTCAAGTAACTGATATTGTGCGTTAAATCAATTAAAAAAAAAAAAATACAAGCAAAGATTATCAACCATTCAACAGGCTACACTTTGAGACTTCTGCCACTACAAGACGGCCGGAAATAGACGAGTAAAATGGCAAAAGAAATGGCTCTGGTGAAAGTTAATGGTAGAAAAACTGACGCAATTGCCTTTGAAATAAGCTTAAAATGTTAATCATGCACTATTTAACCCAAAAAAAAAAAAGTTGGATTACCAATAAAATTCAGCCATATGTTATCTTAGGCTTTTGCAAAGATGCTAGACATCAAAGAAGTTATTTGGTCTTTTCAATGTCTATATGGACGCATGAATGGATCCCTATTTGGGTTAATGAGGGCAATTGCCTCCACTAGAATTGAAACAAATAAATATATATGACATCTTTATAAATATTGAAAAGAATAGAAAGTGATTTTCAACTTTCAAGTAGGGTTTTTAGGATTAAATTTGGAATTTGTAGATTTAGGCTTAGCTTATAAATATCTATTATTTTAGTTACAGTTACGTTTTGGATGTTGAATATTTAACATTTTGAGATATTGAATATAGTGATTTTCTCCCTCTATTGATCCTTTCCGTTTTCGGCCTTCCTTTTTTCTTCTTACTTCTCTGTTTCTGATTTTCACTCTGAACCTATAAAGCTATTAAAGCAGCTTAATTTAAATTATATCCAATACAATCATATATCATAATATGCATATATTTGTACAAAAAACATCTTATAACTAAATTTTATATTGTCTATATCTTATTCATAGTTAATGCATTACACATAATAAATACATGTTTGCATATATAATATTATTTCTTGTTGTACCATATCGTATATGCATCCTAATTTGCTAAAAAACTTGTATTATTGTGTTTTTATCATATGAATGTGCCCCATATCCATATCTGAGCTTCCTAGGATAGATGACTAAATAAATAAGAGTAGAGAGAAACTGAGAAACAGGCCAAAGAATCAAAAGGGGGAACAAGTTCTCAATACTCAAATCTCAGTTCATTATAGCTTTGTATTCCTACTACTAACTCCGTATGAGGTAAAGTCCCCTAGTTTTTGGACAAAGCA
This sequence comes from Adansonia grandidieri, assembly GCA_038382065.1. Lineage (NCBI taxonomy): Eukaryota > Viridiplantae > Streptophyta > Magnoliopsida > Malvales > Malvaceae > Adansonia > Adansonia grandidieri. The sequence goes on from JBBYHK010000004.1 coordinate 13,576,574, forward strand.
CCTGTTTCCAATTTCAACTTCACTAGGAGGGGCTTTATATAAAGGCATAAAATCACTCCTTGTTTTTTAGCTTAACTGTTGGACTAACAACCAATCTCCATAGTCCGAAATTACACACACACACACAGAAAAAAAAAAAGGGAAAACAAGAGAATCCTAGGGAGAGCGAATTCTCAATACTAAAATCTTCGCACATAATAGCTTTGTAATTCCAAGGTATCCCATAGGAGGTCAAGACCTCTAGTATTTGGAGAAAGCACCGATTTGCAATTCCCCTCCCACTAGGAAGGGAGCTTCAGAGGAAAGTATAGAATCATCCCTTTTTTGTAGCTTAACTGTTGGACTAAAAAAATCACCGTAATACAAAACTACCAAAACTGAATATAAGATAGGTTTTAAAGGCTACTACCAAACCTAACACGGAAAAAGCATAATGATTTTATCAAATTATACCAAATAAATTTTGTGAATGCCAAATGCTGCAAGGTGTACAGAATGAAGCAAACCATACCTAACAAGCATCAACTCATTAACAGATCGCCACATTCCACGTCCCACATCTTTTGCAGACAGCTCTCTTGCACTTCGCCCATGCCACAACTCTTTAACAATGTATCGCACTTCCTCAACATCAACCTACAGGTAATGGCAAAACAAAATGGAAGAAACATAAGACTTGAAGAACAAAAATATTAATCTGACATAGAGCATGGATAAAAATATTAATCTAACATAGGAATGGTTTCCCGGACAAGGGAAAAAAGAATGGCGAAACAATAGCAAGCTGCAGGATCTGAATATAATGGTTAACTAACAGCCCACCTTATAAGAGATTTAGGAACAACGTTACTGACCCTAACTTATCAGAACTCTAGATTTCTTTTTCTTTTTCTTGAACAAGTGACACGAGATTTTAACCATATTATAAAAGGATAATTATTTGGTACATCGACAGTGGAGTTTTTTAACTCTACAAGCGGGTTAAAAGACTACCACATATCTTTTTTGTATATTTAAAAAAAATAAAAAATAAATAAATGAGACATGTGGCAGTTTCTTAACTTCACTTGGGGAGTTAAAAAACTCCACCATCGGTGTACTAGATAATATTCCATAATAAAAACATATATATAATATTTTAAAAAATTTTAAAGAGGAGGTTAATCATTGCCTATTAATTTTTCAGCCTGGTAAACTGATTCCGTTCTGCTACTAGGGTTCCCAACTTTCCCTTAGCTCTAGAAAGACGTTTTCTTATCAAAAGATGCTAAAGCTATTTTAATCTTTGTTACTCTGTTAACCGGCTTCATGTCCCCAAACTTTTATTTTGATCTTAATTTACTCTATTAGTGGAAGAAAAGTATATGTATGTATATATATTTATTTGATTTAATGAATTTACGAAAAAAAAGCAGGAGAACAAAAGTGAGAAGTTCCTGTAACCCAAGCAGATGGAAGGAGAAAGGGAAGAAAAAATGATAAATGAAAATCTTTAAATCATTCAATCACTGCATCAAGAAAATTGAAAAGAAAAAAATGAAATTTTTTTACGGGCTTGGGGCCTTAACATTTTCTTACCCTGATATATTCTTTTTGTACAGGCTAGCAAGTAATTGCTAGATTTTTTGCTGTAGCAGTTTTCACTGCTTTCTTGGATTAATGAAATTTTTGCTTATCCAAAAGAAAAAAAAATTGGAAATAAAAAAAGGACCTTAGATAGAAAACACAAAGAGCAAAATACTCCCAGAGCACACTATTTCTCATGAAAAAAGCATAGATGTAAATCTTACCTGGACTAGCGTGGCTGTACGATACAATGACTCCTCATGCTCAATAAGCCGTTGAAGAAGCATCTGATAATGATCAACATCTAGATTCACCACTGGCTCTGTTTGAATATCCAATCCTGCAAGTTGTGTAATAACATAGGAGGCCATAACCTGTCCAAAAATTGCAGGGATGGTACCCATAACAGGTATGATGCGGACCCTAAACCCAGGTACAATCTGACAGCAGAATAAAAAAAATTAAATTGTTGGATTAAACATGTAGATTACATATTAATGTAAATCAAAATATTTTCTCCTTCCTCCTACCCATAAATCTAGTGATAGCAAAACCAGGGCCCTAACACTAGCAAGTAAAATATTAAATTGCTAAAAGAATCACAGCTTTAGCTCCATCCAAAAATATTTTGAATTCCAAACTCCGCCGCAATATATTGAATGAAACTTCCCCAGTTTAATGTTCCGTGATCAAACAGAGTACTGTGAAACTGCGAAAGCAAAAAGAAAGCATCCTCACTTGATAATCTGAAGGGTTCTCTTCTTCACCACTTGGTCCCCTAAAAGGAAGCAGCTTAGCTGTAGGTTTCTCTAAAGAGAAAACAACAGGAATTCCACCTTCAATGCCGTAATCTCTCCTTAAACGGTGTCTCACCTAGAAGCAAGACTTTGACAAAGAGTTAAGTAAACAATAGCAGGCAATGAGCAACTAAACAATGTCTTCCTAATGCAGTAGGTAAAGAGGGGTAAAATCAGATCTCCGAAATTACCACACACATGCATAAAGATATTCAAGTTTTTCCAAGCCAAACAAAATCTATCCGACGAAGATCCCAAAACGAACACCAACCATAAGATCAACAACAACTGCAAAACTGCAGTAGCAAGTGTAGATTCAAAAGCCAGAGATGGGAACAGGCCCCATTTTAAAACAATTGGCAATTCCAAAACAATTTCATGCCTTCAAAATCAATAGTTTAAAATACCAAAAGCTCAAATAACAAGAATTCATAATAATACAAACACCTCAATATTTCAGAATCCAAAGCTACTGATACTAAAATAAAGTAATTAAGTATAAGCTAAACCCTAAACACTCATACAAAATAGCAAAGATAATCCTAATGCGCTAATGCTAAGTAAAGTAATCAAGGAATCTAAAATATCTTAAATTAACATAAAAAGTAAAGCCAAACCCATTAAATATAAGAAAGCAGCATAAATTTTGAATAACTGAATTCCTCAAGAAACTTATTTCCATGCACATAAAACACATGCTGGATTCAACTATAAGCCCCGATTCTTCTCGTTATTTCTCATCATTCTGCCATTAAATAATCCTATTATTAGCCCCAATATTTCTTGTCATTTAATTCTCTAACCTATGTCCCATCAATTTTAGACAACCCCCTCCCTCCATCCCCCTGGCCCTACAATATACTTTTTAACTTGTTATTGCCAATCCAAAAGCATCAATGTCTTCCCATGTCATCTTGTACACCAGCATAATGCTCCATTTCAAATGGATAGAAAGTAGGATTACCTACTATTCCAAAGCTGTAAGCTAAATCTAAAACTCTTTGTGATCTACCACTCAGTTTCCTTTAATTAAGACATTTGGAATGTAAGCCATAGAAGTTTCAAATAGAAAGAAAACTGTGAAGGAATCCCCAAGCAACCCTTTGGTCAAGGGCAGGACCCAAGGTAATAGAAATACGAAGAACAATCCTACAATGTCAGGATTTTATCTTCCCAGCTATACCATTCTCTGAAGGGAAAAGAAAACAAAACAGAAAACTAAGAAATTTTTTTACCGGCTCTAAGTTATATTCTCATTTGGGCTTCACTTGGCAGGATGGAAGAATTGAAGGAGGAATGGAGCGGTGGAAAAGTGGGAAAATTATTTTCACTAATGCTTGATAAGGGAGAAAAGTGAGAGAAATGAAAGGAAAGATGGTCATTTTCCATCCTTATTCACAAAAATAATTAATTTAAATTGGAAAGATAGGAGAAGAAAAAAAGAGAGAGGTGTGAGTAAAGACTTACAGATTTACTAGATTATCCACTTTTCCATCTTTCTAAGAGTACACCAACAGAAATAAATAACATATTTTTCATATTTCCACTTTTCACCTCTCTCTCAATTTTCAATCTTTCCATTTTCCTGTTCTCCGCACCAAGCAAAGCTTTAATATCAAAACAGATGCGAAAGAAACAATGATCTTCTCAAACAAAACATGCTTTGTGTGTTAAAATAATATACCAATTTAGATTGGCAAGAGCATATCACATATCATTGTAACAAAATGTAACAATTCATATATACTAGAAATATCGGACTTTTAAAATAAACAATTTAATAAATTAATTGGATACCAAGAAACTTAAAGTGCTACCCATCAAAAAACAAAGCATAAAGACAGATAGGCATAGAAAAATATCTCAGCAAGCTAGGGCTCTGAAAATTGAAACAAGGCCGAGTGCTTACAGCTCTAGATAATGGATCATTTATTGACTCCCTTAAATCAGCCACACGAATTCTTGTTGGATCAGCTCTCGCACCAGCGCCTGTTGCAGACAGTACCTTCAGACCTCTGCGTATGCATGCAGCAAGAAGTGCCACCTATTACAAATGGAAATATAGTCATCTTAGGTAGAATTTCTTCCATAGCGTGTAAATACAGAAACAATGTTTAATAAGCCAAGAGATTATTAGCAATTAGCCGAATACTTTATATTGCTTACTCACAACAAGCACATAGAAGGATTCCTAATGCACTATAATAATAATAATAAATTTACATAAATTAAAACATGAGATGAACCACTGAAAGAAATTAGGACTTTGTATATGTGAAAAGCCAATATTTGATTGCAATGTTACATAGTTCTTATATACCCTGTTGGTAAAACTGAAAGTTCACAAGTCATGATGATACCTTTGTGTCAATGTTATCAATGCAGTCCAAAACAAAATCAGGGTTGCCAGAAAGAATTTCTTCTTCAGATGACACATCATATAGTAGCACCTTTGCATCTACTTGGCACTCAGGGAAGATTGAAGAGAAATGCTTCTTAAGGCACTCGGCCTTTGGGATACCAACATCTGCTCGTGTTGCAACAGCGTGTCTATTTAATGATGAAAGAGATACCTTCTCAAATAATCAAGAATAAGTACAGATTTCTTATTAAAAAATTTTAAGGCAGGTTATTTTTTAAAGAAAATACGTGCTTTGCACCCATCCAACTTACGCTATAAATTCTTCATCCTAGGAAAGCGAAATTAGAATATGCAAATAGAAGGTAAAACTCTATATAACATTATTACATTGTAGCAAGTCCTTGGAAGCTCCAAAAGGAGCAAGCCACAAAACAATGATGAGACAAGAAACCCTTCTAAAATAATACACCAGATAATAACCAGAAAGCTAAATTCCAGGTTCTTTTACACATAATATTCAATTTAATTGGCATATACTTTGTTATAAAGTTAGAAATGACGCAACAAATCATTTCCCAATTTTCTTCAAACCAATGGGCAATTTTGTCCAAATTTCAGAAACATCCTTTGTGTTATAACAAAAGAGTATGTTTGGATGGGGATTTCAAGGAGGAAATTCATTTGTAGAGACAATTGCAAAACTCTAAACAAAATTATTTATTTTGCCAAAATAAAAAATCAAATTTGGATTAAGGATTTTGAACACTCAAATATCTCATCTCAAAATTCCTACTCTTGAGGTGGAATTTATGAAATTCTTAGGTTTTTTTTTTTTTAGTAGGATATCAACATTTATTATGTTTCCCAATTTTTGAAGTCACAATATCTTCCAAATTATTTAAGTTTAGCAGAAATTGCAGAAATTTAAGAGCATGATGGTTGTGAACATCTAGATGCTCAGCAGATTTCCCATGGTTGCACAAAACAATACAGATATAGAAGCAAAGAGCTGAGGACAAGAAATGCAATAAATGTAGGATCTAAGGAAAATAACATATTGACACATCAATTGCGATCGACCAGTCTGTAGTTGATGGACAAATTTGCAACAGAGAAGCAAAACTGCAAATATAATATTCAGATCAATATTCAACATTATGTGTACTACATACTAACAAAGCCCAAGTAAGTTAACAATAGATTAATGAAACATATCAGATACCTGGTCAAAGTCCACCAATAGGAGCTTGCCGACTCCTGATCTCAAAAGCATAGATGCAGCATGACTTCCAACACCTCCAAGTCCGATGACCACAACATAGGATGTTGTAACCTTCTGCTGAGATTCAAGGCCAAAGAACTGAATATTCCTAGCAACAGACAATAAAGACAAGGACATGTTCACTTATTCGCTCAATATGTTGAAGATGGTTAAGTACTCCTAAATGCCACAGTGGGCATATTAGATATGAATATTAACCAATCCAAGAGTGTCCTTAGCTCAGAACAATAGTCTAAGAAATTTACCAGTAATCAAACATTCTCAAATTTTAACTGTTACAATGGTAATGCAAAACAGATACAAGATGAGTGAGCAAAAAAGGCTAAATATTAACACCATTCACCAAAACTATTTTGTCAGACCATAAAATCTTTAATCAAGGTTACCCCATAAAACCACTTATTCTACTTCAAATTTGTCGGTTGGCCACATTAGTCATATAACTCCACTGCAATATCTCTAACAAAGTTTCAGAGGCTAAAATAGCTCCTACTCATCTCACAATGTCAGAATATTCAATCATTTTCAAGATCAATTTCTGAGAACAATTTTCTTGGCTCTGCTTGGACTCGGCTTTTTTACTTAGGAACCGAGCTTGAGCTCAAGTTGAGTTTCCATGTTCTGTTAAAGCTCATTTCAATACCAGATTGCATAAGGTTGAGCTGATTTGGATTGAAAAAAAATCAGCAAGTTACAAATTCATTTCAAACAACAAAATTCACGAATTAAATCCAAACAACATATCACTCTCAATGAAATCAAAACAGATTATTAAGTTTATACCCAATTACCCATAAAATAAAATCAGAGAAAAAAAAGATTGAAATTAAAAAAAACGAAAAACAACTATGATGCCTGGGTATGAGCTAGAAAAAGGGCTTGGAAAGTGAAAAGAAAGCTTGAAAGACGGAATTGAGCACTTGACAGTCTTGAAAGGCAAATGACAAGAATCTTGAGGGCAAGAAGTCAGGCAGAAAAAAAAAAGTGAGAAATATGTAAAAGATGAATCAGTCATACATGAAGAAATTATAACAGAGGCATGCATCTGTGTATGTGAGGGTATAGTGATTCAAGTCACTGCAAATGAAGGATGATAAGAGAGAAGGCTGAAGGCAGGAGAGGTTGTAGGCACCATCAAGAAAGAGAAAGAAAGAAAGCCATAGCCAAGACATTTAGGCTTTTGAACGGAGTGTAAATACCTGATCCACAGGTTACAAATTAGACATTAAGATCAAACAGCCCTCAAAAATTGAGGTCTAGCTGTAACTAAAAAAAATTGTGGATTTTCACAAAAATCTAGAAATGTCTAATGAAATTAAAAATAAAAGCATATAAATCTAACATGAAAAAGATACAGATAAAATATATATACGTAAAGTAGCTAGTCCGAACATAAACAGGCCAAGGTCACCTATATTCAAGCTTGGTTCATTTGTTAAATGTGTTCAAACTCGTTTATTTTAATTAGTAACCACACATAAACAAAGCTTAAATTGTGCTCGTTTACAAGTTATTCAACCAACATATCGGTTTGCTTACACCCCCAACTGCAGGCATTATATATATTTACTTGGTTTCTGCTTATTGTGCAGTGTGATGTTTGGAAACCTCAATTTGTTCAAAAAGACCAATATTCTCAGCTTTGACTTTTCAGCTTGGCGCGTGAGAATACAAGATTTTGGGAAAACATGACCTAAAAATTTGAGGAATGATAAAGAAATAAAACCACAAGTCTCATGTAGCATTTTAATTGCATAAAAAGGCTAAACTTTGAAAACATAGTGGAACCGTAGACCTTGGATTAAAAAGATTTACCTAGTCAGTTGCTCAGAAACTATTTCATCTGCTAGAAGATTCAAGCCAGCCAGCCCACAATTCTCATTTCCAAGATCAATCCCGCATTTGACAGTTGTCTCTGATGCAATTTTAATTCCAGAAATAGCAATCACAGAAATGGACCAATAATATTTTCAACAACTTTTTGATATCATACAAAAGGCTTAATGAGAAAGAGTTCAAATTTGAACTGCAAATGACATTAAATATTTAGAATAACACATAATTAATAAAGCCGATTGCCTCCATCAAATCTAGTATGTTTAGCCTTTTGCCTATTTTGTAGGTCAATTAAAGCATAGAACACAAGGGTTGCCGCTTTTCATCACTTGTGACAAGCATACTACACAATCAAACAACAATCACCACATCATGCAAGTTTTGCTAGAAGTAAAACTTATAGCCTACAAAAACATCAACAACCTTTTAACTTGGTGATACTGTCACATGCAGAAACTGAGACGCAACACATCCATATCATTTAACCCAAACTAGATTTCCTAGCTTCTTACAAGTAATATTCCAAACTCGATTTCCTAGCTTCTCAAAGTTTAGGGCTCTTACTCTTTGATAATTTGCAAAAATGTAAAGGAGGAATAAGCAAACCACACCTTAGCAATTATAGTCTAAAACACCTTTCCGGATCAAGAATCGTTTTCAATATATCATATAAGTCATTTGAGAACATTCATCAAATCATATTATCAAATAAATCATAATCATTGGAGGATTATTATCATATTAAAATGGATAACTTTATGAATTCATTAATGAACCTCAAGCACAAATCATAAAAGATTCATCATCATTAGCTACCGTCACTACTATAACCCACATCTAGAGTCATATTTCCTTACTAATTATTATAACCGTTAGTACAGCCATACGATAACTAGTCTGTACCTTTAGCAGGACCATGGGCTAATTATTAATACCCATTAGAGGGGCCATATGCTAACTATTATAACCCATTAGTAGGGTGTATAACTAGTTCTGGTATCAATTATCCCCTTTTGAGGGATCCAATTCATAGCTTTCATAAAAGATTCATTTTTAGTCATAATAAAAGTTTCATATCTCATTTAAGAACCTATAATTCATCATATTAATAAACCAAAATAAATAAATAATCATGTGTTGGACCCTAATTCATATCCTTAAAATAAAGAAATAATACATTTAATTCATTTTTGGAAAATTACATATAAAAAGCACAATATGTGAATTCTATTTACCTCGTCGATCCATCAACATAGCTTTTCACCTAAATAATCAAACCCCTATCCAAGGTCACTGAATACATTACACTCTTTTAGAGACTATTTATGCTATAAAACTACCAAAATTAACACAAGGAAGCATAAAGTGAAATCATGCAACTTGCACACTATTAACAAAAAAGGTTATATACCATGCAACACAACTCCAAATCATGATCAGCTTGATACGTTGGAAGCTAAACTTAATAAACCTTTTTATTAATATAAAGATCATTACACTATTCATTGTAGAAAAAGTGCAAAAAATTCAGTATCTACTCCTGATACTGCTGCCAGACAACACACATACTCTCTACTAAAAATAGGATATCTTTACTTAGGAAACTCAAAATTACTTCCTTTTGGCTCATTAGAAAGTAAATTAATGTATCTTTGTATCGATATAAAGCTCAACTGGTGAAACTCTACATATAAGTACACATATTAAATCAAAATCAGTGTTGCAGACAACTTTGTTCTTACAAAATATTTCTCTTCTTTAATCCATAAAAATCTCAGGAATTTTTATAAGTTAATAAATTAGACTATCATGTTTTCCATTTTTAAGTAATCATGCGATGCAAATTTGTATTTCTACCATACGTCTACCACTGATATTTAGGGTCATGTTAACTAAATCAATTATTTTTAAAATAATACTAATGTATTTTCACATAGCCTCTTCATTAAACAGAACAAAATAAAATCCTGTTAGAAACTGTTTTCTAAACAATCATAGATTCACCATAGATCAAATTCATAGAGACTCATCACTAAGTAAGACCGTTACTAAGATGCTTACTACTAACTGGCTAAATATTAGCCTAACTTAATCATACCTACTAGAACAATTGCAGATATTGGTTTCTGTAGCAGCCATTATTTTTCAGCAAGAGTATCTTATGGCTGGTGAATCATGTTTGTCACGTTACAAGGTGTACAGATAATAGTTAAAAGCATGTAGAGGTCCATCAAATGAGAGAATACAAGAGCAGAGCTACTTTTATTTCAGAGAAAAACACCGCAATTAATATGATTTTGTAAAACATAGAAAATGAATGGTGTATAGTATAACAAAGGTAATTACTAAGTAAATGAAACAGAAATTACCATTCATTTCAATAGCCTTTTCATCGCACTGATTTGCAATCCTTCTGCATAATACATAGAAAATAAAATCATTAAAAAAGAAAAATTCTGATAAACTGCCTAAAGTAAATAACCATTTTCTATCTTTCAGGAAATCAGATTAAGTGAAAGATTCGATCAAAAATCTTAAATTTAATCTTTTCTGGGCAACTAAAAAACAGGCGATTACTTTAACAAAGAAACTTCCCGAAAAAAGAAGAAAGCAGAGGCTTGAAATTGTATTCAGATTTAGGAATTTTAGCAAACATGGATGTGTACTAACAAAAGAGTAATAAACATTTTCATGGGGAAAAAAATAAAGAGGAAACCAATTGAATATAATGATGATGATAAGAGAGTTGCCTTGGAAGAAGCTTAAGAAGAAACAAGGTAGAAACAGCACCCACAAGAGCTCCGCCTCCCACCAAAGCCAAGCTCTTCAGCTTCTCCTCCATTTTTATTTTATTTGGTTCAGTGCCCGCGGCTCAGGGTTTTAACTTTTAGGCGGTATAAGCGTAGGGTTTAGACTTCAGACTTCAGAGGAACAACGAATCAGCCATCAAATAAACCCCATATATTATAAATACATAAATTTTTTAAAATTCATATATAATAAAAATTATTAATATATCATAAATTATATCATAAATTATATAATAAATATAATTATAATATATATTAATTTAATATAACTATACGAATTATAAAATCAAATTTAATCAAAAAAATACTAATATTAATTTGAAATATATTTAAATTTAGGCATTTTTAAAGTAATTTTTTATCTAATTCTTATGTAAAAAATTTGATGGGAATGTGTGAGTTATTATTATTATTATTATTATTATTTGACGTTTTAAATATTTATATAATATTTATATTTTAATATATGTCAAAATAAAATAAATTTTTATGTTTTGCATCCACCCCACAAGTGTCATAGACTAATATATAATAACATGTAAAAGCATAATATCCAAACACTTGAATTTGCTTGCAAAATATAATAATTGATAGCTGATTATTGAATTTATAGAAAATACTTATTTAAGTGTATTTAGATGAGTTGAATAATAAATATTAATGAAAAATGTTATTTAAAAATTTTAACAAATTAAAATTTATTCAATTAATTGTAAATTTTAATAATTATTATAATTAATTAATTAATTAAAGTTGATGAATTTTGAACCATATTATCATATACCCATGACCCATTGTAATACCAACATGATCAGAATCCAGATTATTGCAAATGAATAAAGAAAATAAAATGCAAATAATAATTAAAAAATATGAACAGATTTGAATCTTTCAAAGAATGAATGAAATTTTTCATTGAATTTCTATTTGGTGTATCCTAAACTGACAAATTGTATAATTGTAAATCAAAATGGTCTTTTGAGATACTTGAAATCCATTGATGAATCCACACAATCTACTCTGACTCTGTTGTTGTAAACATTTAGCAATTTTAACAATTCTTTAACCTTCTCCCTTGTGCTCTCACCACACCCAACCTGTAAAATTACCAACAACTTCTGAAATGCCCCCACTTGAATCGCCTCTGGTATTATCACACTTTCCTCATCATCCTTCAATCTTTCCTCCTTAAATAGCTTCCATATAATCGACAATGAAAACTCCGTTGCCGAATTTGAAACTCTCAAAAGTTTCTTCACTAAAAGGGGCATAATCAAAGCATTCCTGTAGGCCTCTTCCTTCCCTTGTTCGGTATCGCAAATGGCATCCAACACACCCAAAGCCTTTTCACAAACACTTTTCTCAGCCTCAACAATGGCCTCTACAATCGCATTAACCAATCCCATCTCCAAAAATCTGGAGGTAATCTTGTCGTTCTTCTCCGTTGACGAAATCATGTAGTAAATAGCCATCATCGAAGCTTTAGTAGCGGTAGGGGAAATAGGTTCCCTGATCAAATAGAACAGAGCTTCGACAACTCCTTCAATGTCTATCAAGGTCTTTGTAATTACATGCCTTTCCTCCGAATAAAGAATCTCCTTGAGTACTAAGACCGCGTTCTGTCTAGCAGAAAGATCTCCATTCCTCAATAACCAAATAATACAACGTAAAGAAGACTCGTGTCCCAGCTTGGATCGGCCTTCTTCGCCGAAAGGGAACATCCAGGTCAGCACTGACAGGATTTCCACCAACAGGTTTATGTGTCTCTCGAATGAAACACTGGCGAAAGACTCGAAAGAAGCTGATAAAATGCAACCTGTTCCGTTCTCCACAATGCAACGCTTGTTACGTTCGCTTTCTTTGCCCCAGTTCTTGATCTTCCTAACCAATTCGCCACACTTTTTTCCATCTCCACGTTGAGTGGCACCGGCAATCCTTGAACAAATCTCTGAAACCTCATATGGGGACACTGGAATTCGTGGAGTAGGGATCCGTTCAACGCCATAAGAACGGTTCTGAACGCACCAGTCTTGAATCATCCTCCGCAGTATATGATTTGGGATCTGATCAAAGTTTTTCAAGACTTGTTTAGTCACTGGACAAGTCTCGTTGCCGGCTTCAATCCATCTCTCAATGCTCTCACGATCGTAAGTGATCCCAGTACACAACGTGACAGGATCTTTCATCAGATCAAGAGAAATTGGACATCGAAAGTGTGTCGGAATGATGACTTCCACATCCAAATCATCACACAAGTGCTTGTTCTTGCTGTTCTTCATGTTGTTGGCTCTACGTTTTCTCCAAGGTAAAATCATTGTGACTATAAAAGAATCAAAATGCAGGCAAATTTGGTTGGAGAAAATGGGATGAAAATTTGGATATTTATACGAGAATGATAAAGATGTTAAAAGAGAGGTAAAAGATAAAAGGCGGGTCAAAGCTAGGTAAAGGTAGGAGGAAAGATAGAAGACTGAAAGAAAAGTTTGAAAATCAAAGAAGAGAAAGGTTTGACCGTTGAATATTTGAAGGTTTTGGAAGCAAATCAAATGAAATTTGTAGTAAAATGGATTTTAGAGTCGGCCGAGTATTGACTAGCTGACTGAGTCATAGGGTCAACAAGTTATTGCACTGACGGGCGGCCAGCGGCTGCTTTGGTCTTCTAAGTTTTAACGTCAGGCGGTTTTTGAAGATTTTATGCATCGGATCGGACGTAACCAGCTCTATTCACGTTTCTCA
>JBBYHK010000004.1:13618749-13635717 GCA_038382065.1 Adansonia grandidieri
GTTAAACAAATTTATTTGATGATGATAAAAAAATTAAGGTCTATATTAAATTGTTTTATTTTATTAACAATAAAAAGTAAATAAATTTACCTGAAAAAAAAATGTTAAAATTTTTGTAAATTTTTTATATTATAACTTCTAATTTTATGTTAATATTAGAAATAATAAATTTTATATTAATTTGATATAACTTACCTCGCAAAATAAATTTTATATGTTAATATAAATATTGTTAATAAATACTTTATTAATTTATAAAACATATTATTGTATATATTTATAAAAATATATAAAATAATAAGAGTTCATGTGTGACACGCCTACAACAAATATTGTTGAAATGAAAACATATGTCAAAACGAGTTAAGGCAAAAGACAGACCATAATCATCCTTTTTGTTAAAAGCACAATGTTCACATTTTATTTTTTGTTTTGCTTTGTTTTGTTAAATCCAAACTATAATGTTAATTCCTCAATTATTTTTGTTGAATTCCGAAATACATTTATATTAACATAATATTTGAAATCATACCGGAGAAAATCAGCAAGCTCACTGCTGGTGCTATATTGGAAAAAAAATCAGAAAGATGTATTCAATATTGTACAACTGCCTAATTTGGTCGCAGCAAAATTCGATGTGAATCATACAATGTCATTAGACTATAATATACAAACATGTGAATCTTAGTTTTCAAACAAATGAAAATAAAACAAAAAGAAAAATCAACATACATAAAAAGTCTACTTATGTGTTAATCTAGAGCCAAGGGGAAAAACTGCAAGATTCTAGATTAGCAAGTAAGAAATGAGCCTCACTTTCTCGAGGGTCAAATGCTTGTGAAGCTTGCTATAAAACCATTAGCATATTTCAGGAAAAGCTAATAGATTAGGAAAACTGTTGACGGTTTTCAAAGCCTCTGATGAGATTCTATAAGCAATGAATTTAGCATGATCTGAACCGCAGCCTCATAAATTGCTCCATCATAATGCATACCATCAAATGTACAATGTGGCCCACAATTCCAAGTTAAAGACTGGATGTCCAACAATACTAGAGGACCACCAATTTGGCGCAATAGCTTGCTATCGCCAAGTGCTCTATCATAGGCATGCCACATTGCATCACTCATCTTCTCCCTCTTCTCCTGCGTATTCAACATCCCATTGATCAGCATTGGAATCCCAAGCCAAAACAAATGGGGTGACTCGATGGAGACAGAACTAGTGACCGGTCCATTCATGCCTAACTCAGGTGAAAAAGGTAATAAAGAAACCACAGAACTTTTTAACATTCGCAAGGCGAATTCATAATCAGAAGCATTGCTGACATGAAGCATATGCCATAGGCCAGCCCCCATGACCACAACATCAGGGTAACTCTTTTTGATCTTAAAATCCATCATTGAGTTGGTCAAATTCAAAGCATAAGGCGCCCAAAGAAAATCCAATTTCATACCAATTTCGTCAACTAAAATGTTGTAATCACTACGCCTCTTAAACAAAGCAGCTCTAACCGAATCCATGCGTTGGGCGTCGGAACCTAAAATCAAATTTAATAACGAGAGGGTGTACAATCGAGCTTGCGAATCACCTGCAATCACAACCCAGGAGTTGTTTAGCAAGTCGGAAGCATCGGATTTGGACAACTTCTGAAAGGAGCAAGCGTTGACCTTTGGGGATATGGACCAATCCCAGCGTTTGTCATAAAAATCGAGGGAGGAAGGGAGGTTGTGGGTGCTGTTAAAATGGTGAAGAGAGGCGTTGGGCTTGAGCTCCCAAGAAATGTCGTTAACCAGATTGATGCAAGAAGAGCGGTGATCAAAGACAACAACAGAAGAAACGGAGGTAACAAAATTCGAAACGGAATGGAAATAGGGAGTCAAATGGACGCAAACAACCAGAGTAATGAAAAGGGCGCCACTGGAAAATAGCAACTTGTTTCGGCTTAAATGCCATCCACCCATTCCCATTAGAACCAACATTACCACGCAAGCCGCCGCTGCTCCCAACTGCACTGTCCCTAAGATCATCATCTTCTTCTTTTCATCCTTTTCTTTTGCTTTCCTCAATCATATTAAAAAATCTGAGCATTTCTTATAATTCCCAGTGAATTTTCTTTCTCTTTTTTCTTTCTTATTCTTAATAGGCTACTCAACAACGCCAAACTGAAAGGAATAGGACAACCGTAGCTTGATTTTCATTTTTTTTTTCCTTTTTTTAAGATCACTAATTGTTTGTTGTGTTTAATAAATCTGAAATTTCATGGATTTTTTTAAATCTTTTTCTTCTCATTTTAATTTCTTTCTCTCGCGGGAAATCCTCTGTAAAATAAAAATCAGAAGGTGATCCTCACTTAAAGGTATCCATCCAGTTGGTATGTTTGGATTTAATTAAAAATTCATTTTATTATTTAAAAGATATAATAAATAATTTAATTAAAAAAATTAAAATCACACCAATAAATCAGACAATGAACATGTGATTCTTCTTTGGTTAAAAATATTATTCTTCTCTAGTATTATTATTTGCCCTTCGTTTACCTTTAAATTTTTTTTAAAAAATATTAATTTGATATAATTTATAAGTAAAATAAATTTTATATTTAATATGAATTTTATTAATAAATATTTTATTAATTTTTATTTATTTATAAATATATAATCATATGTTTAAAAATTTATAAAATAATGAGAATTTATATCAACAAATAAAATATGGGTTTATAAAAAAGAGGTAAACAAGAAAAGAAAAAAAAGGGATTAAATAAAAATTTTAAATAGTTTAAAAAGTTAATGTAAATAAATTTTTTTATAAACTATTTAATTTTTTAAACATTGAGTTAAATTATAATATAAATACTATTTACTTTACTATTTATATATAATGAAGAGAAATTAAAAAAAAATAAAAAGAGCAGTGAAAAATTAAAATTTTAAAAAATTAAATAAAAAATTATATTTAAAAATTAAATTGTCGTTACTTATTTTTTATTGAATATTTATATAAAA
The DNA here is from genome assembly GCA_038382065.1 of Adansonia grandidieri. NCBI lineage: Eukaryota > Viridiplantae > Streptophyta > Magnoliopsida > Malvales > Malvaceae > Adansonia > Adansonia grandidieri. The sequence continues at coordinate 13,621,758 of JBBYHK010000004.1, forward strand.
AACGAAAAAGAAAAAAAAATGTAAGAAATAAAAGATAATGTTAAATGTTGGCAGCTGTTGGGAGCTGATGAGACATATTATGACATTTAACAACATATTAGCGAAAGGAATTAAGGAAAACTGCAATTTAATAAGATTGTCAGATCAAATTATTATTAAAGTTTATAAGTGCAGAAGTTTTGGGATTAGTGTGTTATTTACTCCTAATATTATTAAATTCTTTTCTCGATTCTTTATCTCTTCCAAAACAGAGCGCATCTCCTCTCAATCCCTCCTAAACGCTGCCGGCGTCGGTGGCCACGCCGCTGGTATCTTCCATTCTGGTTTCGACGGCGGCAATGGAAGCACAAAAGTATGTATGGGAAGGGGCGATTCCTCTTCAGATCCATCTCCACGAATCCCAAGTCACCACTTTGCCTCCTCCTCCTCCTGCTCTGGTCAAACTCTTTTCTTTGTCTTTTTCTTTTTCCTTTGATTACCATTGCTTTGCTAATTCTAAACTATTTCAGATCTTAGCTCCACGAATAGGATATCTGCCGCTGTTAGCTCCTTTGATTAAGCCTTATTTTAGCAGCACACTTCCTCCTGGTGTTGATACCATTTGGTTCGATTACAATGGCCTCCCTCTCAAATGGTTCTTTCTTTCTCAAAACTTATTTTCTGTGAATTTTGTTTTGTATTTTTTTAATTATGTAAAGATATTTGAAACCTGAACCCAACAGCTGTTCTTGTTGCAGGTACATACCAACTGGAGTTCTTTTTGATCTTCTGTGTGCCGAGCCTGAAAGGCCTTGGAATATCACTGTATATGACCTTAACTATTATGATTATTTTTTTATTTAAATTAGTGATTGCTTTTCTATTCTAAGTTGCCTGTGAATATATTGTCCTACTAAATCAATGCTGGATCATAGTTTTTGTCTATGTTGATCTGACTGTTAATTTTTCTTGAACTATATGTATCCAACATGCATGTCTAACCTATATCTAGAAATGGATATGGGGATAAAAATTTAGATAAAATTGAACATGCCTGTATCCAACACATACCTTTACCCACACATCTAGGTCCGAGTAACATAGTTTTCTGTCCTAAATATGAGGATCATTAAACTAGTCGTATTTTCAAACTTTGATACATGATTTAAACCTACCCTATCCTAAAACAATCAACAATAAGAAGGGGGGGGGGCGAGGAGGGGGGGATTGAGGAGAAAGCATTTTTATCTGTGGGTAATTTATAGGAACAGAATGTTTTGTAGGTTAGTGGCTCTGGTGTGCAATTATTTCTTACTTTTATCCCATTAAATAAATTATCAGATTGAAGGTAAAATATTAATCTGCCTGCCTACAGGTGCATTTTAGAGGATATCCTGGAAATGTGTTGATACCTTGTGAAGGTGAAGATTCTGTAAAGTGGAGCTTTATAAACTCATTAAAAGAGGTTAGTATGGATGTCCTAGAAATTGTTATCACTGCAATTTTGTGAAATTCACTGCTACGAATTATCAAAAGGTTAACAAGTAATATACTGGTGCATATGCACAAGCTTTTACATTTATGCAATGTGGTATCCTCTGTTAACTTTTGAGCCTTGATATTTGCCTGCCAGTTGTCCTTGTTGACCGTTCACGGTCTTTTGGTCATGTAATCTAGAAATTATATTTTTATAGATCACATAGAACTGCAGGAGAAGAAGAAGTTGAACTGATGTGAAGTTTATTTATTGTTGGAGATAAGAAATAAGTAGCTCAAGGGGGCATCCTTTTCCGGTATATGGATGAGAAACTTTCTAAATGCTGTTATAATTCACAGTTCGCTGCTATTTAGGCTTTGCATGGTAGAGTGGATAGAAAAATGGAAAGATAAAAAATTGCAGGGGGAGAAAAGTGAAAACATGAGAAACATAATTTTCCTTTCCGTTAGTATGCTTCTAAGAAAACGCGGAACGAAAAATAGTTTTCTTTTCATCCATTGGTTGGAATAGTTAAAAAATGAATGGAAAGAAAATGTAAATTATATTATTCTATCATCATATCCTTTGTAAGCTAGGATAAAAAGATAAAATCTAAATGATGGATTATTTTGTAAATAAGAACCTTACCAAACAAAGCCTGAATGCTGTGAATATTTTGCTAGCTGACTAGCTGATAGGATTAAGAAAAGGTCATTCTGGCGTATTTTCTAGAGTTTGGCTCTTTTTTTTTGCTTATTTAAGGTAGTTTTTTGTTATTATTTAAGATACTTTTTTTGTTTTTCTTTTAATCTTCAAAAGTACAGGACAAAGGAAATCAAAATCCCTTAAATGCTGGATGTTGATGTCTATCACCTATGCTTTCTTTCATTTTCTTTTAATTTGGAGTATCTTGGTCTTGTATATGCAGCCAGTCAGTTGTTTTTCTTTACTCCTCTCAGATCTGTCTCTATTTGAAAAAACTGGTCGATTGAATTGGATAATTAAACAATGTTTCGTCACTGTTTATCTGTAACAGTGTTCTGTTATGCCAACAGGCGGCGTATATAATTAATGGAAATTGCAAGAATGTTATGAACATGTCACAGTCTGATCAACTGGAGCTTTGGCATTCTGTCATGAATGGTATGTATGCTCATCGATAAGTACGAAAGACTAGCTTTGTTTCTTTTGGTCTAATATCATTTTTAATAGGCAATTTCAATCATATTAGTTGTAATGTAAAGCACTCCAGGGTTAAGGTGGCGGTATATTTACTGCAGGTGTTTCTTTCTAAAGCAACTTTTTGCCGTGTTTAAGTTATTCATACCTTTATTTGGTGTGTCCCTTATTAGCCTATGACCTAGCATGGTTCAACTTAGTTTTATAATGGGATGATATTTTCTTTTAGGATGGAAAAGAGCAGTTTGCTACTTTGTTTACTTTCAGTAGTTTTATTAGGCATGTCGAGGAATTCATACTTGACCAAATTCTCTGCAGTTTGTTGACTTTGATTACTTTTGAGTGGCTTGTTCTGGCCTGTTGAGTAATCCATGCTTAATCGACTTCCTACATGGGTCACTTCTCAATTATGGCTAATAGATGTGGAGTCCTGGGAGGATTGGATCTAACATGATCCTAATTCTAGCATTTTTGGCAATTATGGCTTTCAACCCTTGAATGTGTGTGTTCTTCTGTCAGCTTAGGCTTTTTCTGAATTGACCTATTTCATATTTCTTGTAGCCAATAATGTGCCTACCCTTCGTATTTTGTTCTTAGGCATAGTGTCAAAGTTTAAACTTTAATGCTCAATATAAACTATGTTTTGTTGAAATCTCATTTTTTTTTTTAAATTATGGGCAAATCTGAATTTCGTTTTGCTTCTCCGTGTTGTGGAGCTGGAAAACGTGTCTCTTTTTCCTGCCCCCTGGTTTATCACTTCCTTTCTTTCTTCTAATTTGTTGCTTGAATGAGGACACCTGATTGTCCTGACTTTCTTGAATGACCACCACCAGCCCTTCCCCTTTCAGGGTCTGTTTTTCTTTTCCATTGCTTCGGTCATTGTTGACATGGAAGAAAGAAATGAATGGATGTTCTGATTACATTCAATTGTGTAAATGTTAATTTGTTGAGAAAAAGTAATCAAAGATTCACGTTTATGTTGCCCACATAAACTATTTATTACTTATGAATTTCTGTAAAACAAAGTTATAATGAGATTTGGGATCATTTTCTGCATGCAACCAGCAAGAAAAAGAAGTTTCAAAAGAAATATTCAGGAGCTGATATTATAATTTTTAGGTCTTTTATGATCCAAGTATTATGATGGCTTTAACCAGAGCAGTTTAAATATGGGATTAAAGTCTTTAGATTGGGAGCAGCAATAGAGAATATGAAAAGCTAATCCAGGTGGCTAGTCATATGGTTTCTAAGGGAATAGAAAGAACTTTTTCTTAAAAATCTTGCCGATGACTGAAATATAATTTCATAAATATGAGTATTTAATATAGTATAATGAGCCTAATAAGAATAACTAGATAAATCTTATATTTGCTTGACATTCTGGCTAACAAATTTGCAATTGCTTTCAGCCTATGCTGCTCTTTGGGATCTCTTAGCTGGAGATGTGAGTTTTTCCTCCATCTCAAATGAAAATGGTATCCAGAGATAGAAATTGTTCCTGACTTACCTATTGAAATTTAAAAATTTTTATACTATCACAATTCCAATTCTTTAATGTGTGCGTCTATATATATGTATATATATTTATAAAATAAATAAAACTAGATAATTTTGGGATATCTGAAAATAGACAAATGGATATTCAATCTGTAATGGGGGCATTATATGTTTGAATCATTGAAGATAGTTCTGAGCATAATTGATATACATATGCTGTATTTTCCTCTGGCCGTGTACAACTGATTGTTAAGGAACAATACGAATATGCATGTCTAATTTCATCTTGTGTCAAATCTTTCTTCCTCACCATTCCAATCCACCCTCCCTCTTTTTCCTTTTTCCAACAAAATCTTTATGTTCCAACTTTGAGTCTTCAAATTGGTTTCTGACAGGTAATTTGGAAGCCTACCAGCGGGTCTCATCTAAGCTTAAACTTGCAAGAGTTGAGGACGAGTATACAAGTTTGTGCTCGCCAAGGTCTCAACAATGCTTTGGAGAGACAGAGTTGACCACACAACTCAAGACAGGTTTGCATATTTGTTACTTGCTTAAAGGCCCATGAATTGCATCAAATGAAGTTGCGTGGTCCTCATTTTGTTTCACAACAAATGTGGAATTTTTAATGCTTTGGATTTGAGATAACTGGAGAAACTTTATCCAACTGAGAGCACTGATAATATGCTATGGAGCAGAACAAAGAAGATGTAGAACGAGTATTTTCAAATAAAAAATACTAAAGAAATAATCTGAGAACTCAATCCGAATTCTTAAATATAAATAATCTGAATTCTCAATCCTGAATATCAATCTCGTAATATCCCATAATTCAAGCCTTAAAGAAACTAAAATAACATAGTTTTATAAGCTAATAAATGGTAAGGCATATAATATTCCCATTAAAGCCCTTAAATCCTTATAACCTTATGTCTTTAATACATCAGTTGGTCAAAAGCAGTTGGAGCAAGTCCAACGACACAAGTGAATCAAAGTCAATCAGAAAAGAAACAGCAGTAATAAGCAAAAGCATCCCGATCAAATGACTTATTGAAGTGCTTTATCTTCTTTGTGTGGAAGATAGGGCATGGAATTGTACTCCAAAGGGTAGCAGAGAAGTTAGTTTGGTGAATATACAATATCTCTGCATTATTAAATTAGTGATGTAGAGATGTAACTGGTGGTTGCATCAAATGAATGAAATTGGTTCTGCCATAAAGAAACAAGGCAGCGTTCTGGGACTGCAGTTTTTAGGGTTAATTGTGGTAGAAAGGATGGGAAATTGCAAAATTAGTTGGGATTTGTAAGAAGTTTGATATGGAATTAAGCTAGGGGTGAACAGAGATTGTTTATCAACTTGAAAACTTTTTAATAGTTTATCAAACAACTTGCACTCGAATTGTGTTTTTCTAGCAAAACTGAGAGTTACCTGAATACGTTAACACTTTCAATACTAGCAAAATAGAAAATAAATAACATAAACATTAACCTGAAGTATCTTAATTAAGACTCAGTGACATCTAGTTTGAAATAACATTTTAACCAGTCCTTTTCTTGGTATTTTTGTTAATGATATTTTTTATTAATCAGTCAATGACATTTTCTGTTATCTGATTAACAACTTATTTTGGGTTCAATATTTGATAAAGGACTGATTAACAACTTGTTTTAAACTAGACCCCAAAATATTTGACAAAGGAATGATTATTTGATAAAGGGATGATTAACAACTCATTAATCATCCCTTTATCAAATATTTTGGGTCTAGTGTAAAATAAGTTGTTATTCAGTCCTTTATCAAATATAGACCCCAAAATAGATGCAATATCTTCCTATATGCCTAAAGAAAACAATTAGGTTGCATTTAGATAAGTATGGGATGTTACTTTTCTAATAAAATTTTCATTATCCTTATTTCCCTGAAATTTATTTATTTATTTGATTGTTGGTGAGCTTTGGTTAGGAAGAGTTCCAGTTAGATTGTATGTTCGGAGCGTAAGCGAGGATTTTGATGATTTGGAAGAGATGCCCCAAGTTGATAGCTGGGAGAAGATCTCTTACATAAATCGACCTGTTGAGATCCGTAAAGAAGGTAAGCAATGCCTCTTTCATAAGCAAACATCGGACATTCTTTATTTGTTTCTCTTCCTTTGCGCCCCCATTGTGGATTTTAAAAATTTTATTACGCATTGCGTGCCTTTTGAGCTAACCTGTATTGCTTTTTCTGTGCAGACAAATGCTTCACTTTACATGATGCTTTGAAAAATCTTCTGCCGGAATTTTTTCCGGACAAATCCTTAATGAATACAAGACTGGCTGGAGTAGATTTTGAGGATGCTATGAGAAATCCCTATGACGATGTGAGCAGTGATAAAGTTGTGGAAGAGCAGGGACAAAATGCATATGAACGCCCAGAGGCCTGCTGCATTTCCAGTAGTGCTGAAACCAAGCTTATCCGAATACAGGGTATTGAACCGAAGTTAGAGATACCCTTTTCTTGGGTGGCAAACAATTTAATGAGTCCAGACTATTTCCTTCACCTCTGTGTCTATGTCAAAGTTCCTCACTAAAATTCCAGGGCTATATATATATTATGTGAATATGTTTTGCCCTTTCTGACAGGGAGGTTAGGGTCTTATTTTAGCAAATTCAAAAGAATTCAGAATAATTCATTTACATTGTGAATATGTTGACTATGTTGTTTATCTTAGCAAGAAAAAGAAGCCACCGTGTTAGGATAGGATTGGCATGCGCTTGTTATCTTAATTATTATTTTATATTCACACTTTGATATTTTAAAATAAAAATAAGATTAAATGAAAATAGATGATCTGTTAAGGAAAAATATGTTTAATTGGGTTATGCTTGGGAGAAAAATCTATGTTGAAGCACCAGTATGGTCGGCCACAGGGGATCCAATTGAAGTTTAATCAACCAGTATGGTTGTTAAAATAGTGCAAAGTGAAGTGGTTCATATGGAGATGGTGTTAGGGCAGAGTTGGAGACGAGTTAGGTTTCAATCTCCTTGAACCAATATTGTAACGTTTGGAATCCCCCCCTTTGCCATTTGCAATTTGCTTGTAGTTTGCACTATCAACAGGAAGATGGATTTGTTAGCCGGGTAAGGTTCTTGAATGGTTTTTGTTGTTATTTTATGCTAATTCTATCTTTAACTCGTAAGCATTTAGCATTTTATTGCCAAAGGCCAATGGTTATCTTCCAATATACTCGATGACAAAACTTGCGGCACGTACAACTTTCACAACGTACAAGGCCAATGGCAGTACAAAATAATACTGAAATTAATGATAATCACTATGAGCTATAGGTAGTTTCTTCATTTTCTGGAGGGGCACAATACCAAGAAAACGCGTTTGGAGCAGCAAAAACTACTTCGATAAGCTCGTCAAACTGCAAAAACTGTCTATAAATTTCATTTGCAGATATTCGCACTGCAAATCAAAGAGGAGATCCATCTAGTCATAACTAATTAAGATGTCAAAGGAAGAGCTTGTTATTCTTGACTGCTGGGTTAGCCCATTCTGCATGAGGGTCAAGATAGCATTAGCGTAGAAAGGCCTGGAATATGAAGCCAAAGCCGAGAACTTGTTCAGCGGCAAAATTGCTCAAGTCAAACCCCATCTACGGGAAAGTCCCGGTGTTGCTGCACAACTCTAAACCCTTATGTGAGTCTACTATCATTGTTAACTACATCGATGAGACTTGGCCTTCATGTCCGCTGCTCCCACATTGTTCATATGGGCGAGCTCAGGCACGCTTTTGGGCTGATTTTATTGACAAAAAGGTAGATATAGATAACTCTAATTTCTTTTCTTGGCTTATTGTTACTAATATTTATGGTTGATTAACAGTTAAAACATCGATCGATGGATTGATCATCGATAACAATATACATTGTTTGGTGCGTGCGTGCGTGAGTCAGTTGTTCGACGCAGTAGGCAACATATGGAGAAGCAAAAAAGAGGCAGCGGCGGAAGTTAAAAGGGAGTTTATAGAGATATTGAAGCAGTTAGAGGAAGCGTTAGGGGAGAAGGATTTCTTCGGTGGTGACGCATTTGGGTTTGTTGACATTATAGCAATCCCTCTGACAATCTGGTTCTACGCGGTGGAGAAGCTGGGCAAGTTTAAGGTTGAGGAAGACTGCCGCAAATTTTCAGCATGGATGAAGAGGTGCTTGCTAAGAGAGAGTGTCGCCAAAGTTCTTCCAGAGCCTGAAAAGGTGTATGAATTTGTGATGATGTTCAGGAAGATGCAGGGCATCGACTAAGTTAAAGGTGGTGATACTGCATTAGCTTTAGTCTAGCGTCCTACTTTCGCCTCTATTTGCTACTTCTTCCCTCTCAGGAAAAGAAAATTAGCAATAATAAAAAAAAGGATAAAAGGCAGGCAGGGAAAAGGGGAACAATAATTGTAATAATGCGTTTAAATTGAATCATTTGCTAATGCTAATTAATAATCATATCTATCAACAATTTTATTAAAGCTCGATAACATCTTAGCGGTGTATGTATTCTACCAAAGCCCGAGTGTTAAAGAGCAATCTCGTAATCCGGTTTGGGTGTAAGCCATCTCCAAAAATTATTTGTCACTGTGGTTTATAATATTCATGGCCAACCAATTTCATATTGTTTCGAAAAGTAAAGCTTAAAAAGAGTATATAAAGCAATTAAATTTTTACCGTAATTTTAATTTGAAACTATTAAACTCTGAAAATTATAAAGTTATTCTTAAAATTTATAATAATTATTATTTTTTTTTATAAAAATTGTCTTAGGAAGACAAAACTCTAACATTTAAAACATAAGAAGATATTTATTTAGAGAGTCTGTTATCTATGTAAAGGATTTGGTTCAGCATGGAGTGTTGAGAGTTATACTGTATTTTGGAGGTATATTAAGTATTCTATACACCTAAATGTGACATCTTACCTTTTTTAACCTTATTTTCTTTTTTTTTTCTTATTTTTGGGTTTAATTAATAGTATTATAAGTAGAATGAGTTTAAACCCTATTATTAAATACCAATAGTGTGAACCTAATTTTTAATTAGTAACTCTAATTTTAAAATTTAATAAGTAACAACAAGCTATTATTATGTGTTTGTGATATACTAGTAAAACTCATTCTCAAAAAATAAATCTCGAGACTAGTCAATTCATTGCATTTAGAGGATGAGATAAGAGCATGACTATACTGGTTCTAAAAGTGGTCAACATTTGACTGAAATATAAATAAGTATTATGTATGTTGTATTTCAATTTTAATATAAAAAATTTTTGGTTCAATTTGTGGATATCTACAATTTAATTAGAATTTTAAGATACATTTGTTAATTCTTAATTCAAGTCGAGGGATACTTTATTGTGTGCGTAATATTTGTTTGAGTCAAAAAGTAACAAATTATGTTACCAATATTTCAAATGGTGGGGGGTTTGCTATTTATAATGTTAGTAGATAATAGGTTTGTTCAATAGGAAATGTCTTACCTTCAAGTGTGGCTTGAATTATTGATTTACGTAAGTGGAAGTAACTAATTAGGTTTACGACGAAACCTAAAAATCGATCAGTGATCCAATTTGAGTACCTCTATATGATAGACCTCAACAAAACTGAAGAGTAATGGCAGCAAGTAATTGAGTTCAGTAGTTCCTCATATAAAATTATTGACTCTAGAGATATAGTAATATAGGAAAAACAAAATTGTTTTTAGCACTGACAGAACCAGAAGTGCCCTTTGTTTCAAAGAGAAAAATTGGGCTAGACTTATGTAGGATATTAACATATTATAGATTGACTTAGGTCCAACCTGACCTAAAATATAAATAAGTGTTTTTGTCCAAGCTTATCAATATTTGTAAATAGATAGCCTAAATTTGTTTAAGTACGCTTATATTATATAACTTTGTATTTTTTAAATATGTTTTCAATTTAATTTTTAATAATTAAAAATATTTTAATAAGTTTTCTGTTAATATTCTTTTAAAAATGTATAGTATGACTTCTATTACAAAAATTTTTCAACAAGTTAACAACTAGTAAAATAAAATCATAACTATTATTATAAAATATATATAGCTATATTATAAAAAATAAAATTTGTTCAAGCTTAAAATTCTTTGTCCAAAGACCGGCCCGACTTTTTGGCTTTATTTTTTTCCAAGTTCATTTTTTTGCCTAATATTTTTATCCAAACCCTTTCAAATATTCAGCAGACCTTTGGGTTTGGGCGAGTAACCTAGCCCTTAAACAGGTTTAGTAGATAATCAGTACACATTTTCAAAAAAAAGTCAAGTTTAAAGATTATATAAATTCAATTTTTTTTGTAATTTTAATTTTAGAATAATTTAAATGCTAGAAATTATAATATTCTAAAATTATAATTTTTCTTGATTAGTTATCTTGTAAGTTTTGCAGTATAATGTTGTATTATGAAAGCACAACTCCTATATATAAAAGTTGTATTGTAAAATGACATAACTCTTACATATGAATATCTTATTGAAAAATACATTTATTCATTTGTGGAGACTCGTTCCTAACTTATAAGGTATTATTCGCTTTGGCCCGTTGACCCTTACGATTTTGTTTATGAAAGGTGCCTCACAAGTATGGGTGTAAGTATCTTCATATATATTATAGTAGATCCTTAAAGCATCCTGATGCTGGATTAGGGTGTTACAAACTTTCATCGTTTAAAGCTTGAAGTCATCGTTAAGCCCAACAAAGAACAGACAGAACCTAGATCATGGCATTGGGATTCTAGAAATGGCTTTCATTGTACAGCACTTAGCTCTCATCAGCTAGTGATTGCATTCTAATACCCTTTATAGAAATTTACACCCAATCTACGATATATTATCTACTTTGGTCTATTGGGTCTCATGGTTTTATCTATAAGAGACGCCTTGCAAGTATAGGTATAAGTTTTTACATTTATATCAGAACAGATTCTCAAAGTATCCCGTTGTGGGGTTGAGGTGTTACATTGTTATCTATATATAAAAGATTTTTTTTCCAATTATATTTTACAATAATTTTGTTTAGAGTGTTGAGTACTTATTGTATTTTAGAGGCATATTAAAATCTTAAATAAATTATTTTATACGGCCCAAAGCGATCTTATTTTCTTAATTTTTCCCGTTGTTTCAATCTCTAATTATCTAAGGAATTAGTCCAACATTACGTCCAAATTCGCCATTTTCACGGTAAGCAAGAAAAACGGTGCTAGTAAATTATTAATTTTGCTTTATTGGCGCCAACATTCCATCATTAATCAAAGAAACCAGAATTCAAACCGTGTGGGTGAGTTCGGCCAATCAGCATACTTATAGTTGAATTTTAGAAAGACTTCATCATCTTGCACAGAAAACTTTTTCTGATTTTTTCTGATTTTTCCAATTTAGTCAAAACACTTTAAGCTCCTATTTATCATTTATCACTTTAAATAATTCGAATAATAAATGTATGAGAAGTTTATGGAACAAGATTCTATTCATATAAGTGTCATTCACTAAAAGTTGTATCATGTGAGAGAAATCTACATTAATTTTTTTTTTATTATTATTTTTAAAGTTTTACTGCGACTTGATTATATATGCCGTAATATCTTTTAATAACATTTTTTCTTACAAGTTCCTACTACCCAAAATACATCTTACCTAAAATAAATTCATCCTAAAATTGATATAATCAAAGTTTAAGTGTTAAAAGCCATTATAGGTAAAATGTTCTAGCATGACAAATAATCTAGCATGACAAATAATCATAGAAGTAAATACTAGAGGTGAAATAAGCAGATAATAACTTTATACCACTAAGGCGAACCTAATATTTAGAATTTATCTACTTCAATGCCAATATGACCTACGCCAATTCATATACTATCCCAGCTTCACATAATTTTAAGGAAACGGTTCTGGATTTGCTCTAGAACTATTTATTGATCTTCCTTGCCTATGAAATTACTATAGATGTCCACAATCTTACACACACGTGAGGTGGTAAAGTTGTTGATGATGAATAACAAGGAGTGCGTTCAAAGTTTAGGAGAGATATTTTACTTGAACATTTAGGTTAATTCTTACAATTACGATTTACAATTATATAGGACTATTTATGTGACACATGTTATAATCCTATTGGAAATAAAATCTTATTAGGAGTTAGATATATGTCAATGTGAATGTATTGATAATAAGTTAAACAGAGTTCCAATCACTGAATTTGAAAGTTTTGGATTCATGAATGTTGAACTATAACTTGTATATGTTGAGAGTATCGCATCTATTTATATAGCTGAAATGATAGAAAAGCTTTATATGACAAATTCTCTTCTGCAAACTCTATCAAAGATTGAATTTCGAAGCGAGTACGTACAATATTGGTGCCTTTATATTTTTGGTTATCGTATGAGAAAGAGAAGACATCAAGAAAAAGTTAATGATCTCGTGGTTATTGTTGTGTGGTTGGTGAGGCTGAAAATTAATGGAGCTATCATTTGCTGCATGCGTGGAGCTAGCTAGCTAAGCTAATAGCACGATGGAGATGAGAGGGGGCACTCAAGATTTGGGAGATACGACAAGGGGATAAGTGCATGTGGTGGTGGGGGAAGCAGCTGTAGAGCATGTTTGCTACTGCTTGTTAATGTTTTTGTAAACCAGGTCGATGGTGGCTAAATGCATGTGGACAGCCCATACCAAGAAACTTGATATCCATAACGCGCCCATACCGTTCGATTGACAACACAGGCCCACGTGATCCCCTATTGTTCCCTTTCTCCGTATACAAAACTCGGCCTTTGCTCATAACAAAGATGCACATGCACATGCGAATGCTACAATAACGTGCATTTGGGTTTCTTCATCTCCTGCTGTCTTCTTCTAGCTGGCCTTTCAAAAACGAATTGACAATTCTGGGATTTATAACACTCTCCGAATATACTCATACTTATCTATTTTTATCTAAGCTACGTTCGCATTAATTGTTAATGGGGATGCTTGTAAGAACAAGGAGACAATTACGTTGTAAAAGGGTTCGATGATATTGCTAATTGATCCAATCAATTAGCAATAATAATTAATTAGGGGATGATAGGATGAGTAATAGCAGTAGTAGGGGCGGGGCGTCCAGATGCGTAGTTTTCCAATTTAAGAAAAGATGTTACCTTTTTTTTAGTTTTTTTTAAATGAATGGATGTAACCTATCAGCTTTAATTTAATTTGTTAGGTGAATATGCTGTCTTCGCAACATTCGGTTTCACAAACTTCTCAATTCCTTTTCGAAGAGTCTAAATCATAGCAAATACAATTTTAATTAATTTACATCAATTTTCTAGTTATTATATTTATATATTTTTAAATAAAAATAAAATTATAGATGCATGCTTCTGCTTCTTGGACGTCGAAAACTCTTTAGGAAAAACTTGGATCCTCTCCTCTCAAAACTAAAAAGATGCCAACTAATAAACTTATTATCTTATTAATATATATATAAGACTGGGAATAACTTAAAATTTTAGTTCAAGAATAAGTAAAATAAATTATGATTGTTTATCTTATTTGCTTAGTGGATGGGACATTTGTCTTTTTATGAATATAATTATATATTATTATATAGATGAAAAGTGGAAAGCAGGGGAGGAATTGAAGAGCATGGAGAGGAGATGAGAGGAGAGGAGAGATCCCATGCAAGTCGCTGTCTTTATTTAATAATTCCATTTTCATTGAATATGGAGGTGCGTGGGCTAAAGGCCGAGCAGTAGCAGCCATGTCTCTGTCTTCAAATGTCTATTAAAATACACAAACCACAACCC
>JBBYHK010000004.1:13635817-13696950 GCA_038382065.1 Adansonia grandidieri
TTTGAATTTGTTAATAGATTATAAGTTTATATATTGTCATTAAATTAAATATTATTTTGTTAAAATAAAAATTATTTACATATAGTTTTTACAAATTTTTATTGAGATGACATATCTTATTTATTTGTACTAAATATAAACCCTTTAAAAGATTGATAAAATATCATTAATGATAATTTTTAAATTACAATAACGAAATTTAACCCAATACGAATATGATAAGTGATAGTCCACCAATTTAAACTCGCTCAATTTAATTAGCCTACTCAAAACATCTTTAAGCAATCCAAAACAATTTAATTTGCCATTGCTATGAGTCATGCAAAAGCATGCATGACAATAAATCGTGGTTGCATGGGGGAATTGATTAAAATTGATTGAATACCTTCAATCATGAAAGATTTCCTTTTGGTATTAAAAAAGTCTTAATCTGAAAAAAAAAAGTGTTCACCCTCTATGATTTAATCATTGTATTAACAAAAAATAATAGAAGAAAAGATTCTCTCTCTAGATCTTCCAAGAAACAAATGATTCCTCTTTTGTTATACTCACGTCAATTTCTCACTTGATTTAGCACTTCTTTTTGATTGCATAGCTAAAAATGCGTATTCGAAAACTCACCATCTTCATTCTGAACTATCATTGTAGTTCTCGATTAGCCAATGCCACCAAGGACTTTTGGGCAATGTTCAGAAAGGTTGGCCATTAAAATTGTTGCAAGAAAAAAGGTTTTCGTATTCACAATTACTAAGTATCTATTATATAACCTAAAATCAATTTTGTAATAAGTAAAGAGATCCAACTTAATTATAAGATCATAAGTAATTTAAAATTCAATTGATGCAGAATAATATTATTTTAATAGTGTTATAGCATGTAGGCAAAGATAGAAAAACTTATCACATGATTTACTTGAAATCGAGAAGGATAACAAAATACAAGAACGAGGAGAAAATTCTGAATAAGGGTTCTTGTATTCACAACTATGCCAAAGTTCATATAGTAGCATCTTTATATATATACATATATAATGGTTCTCACTAGCTAAAGAAAGAATCACCATAATAATAATAACAACATCAGAATTATAATAGAAATCATATCGTAATTCTTGGTATTGCTTTAATATTTTAATAATTACAATTGGTCCTACATTAATACATAAACAATCCTGGTAAAACACGGCCACCAACGCAGCTAAATTTTTAAAATAACATGTAAGATCCGCTTTTGGTTTTCTTTCTTTATTTTTTGCTTTTTGGGTACAAAACTACGAATGGGATTTTAAGATTTTTCATTATATTTTAAGGAGAAACTAAAATATGTTTTTTTTTTCCTTGTACAAACGGCCTTTCCATGATTTACACTAAACAAGGAAGCAAAATCATTAAAAAAATTCATTATAGTAATTAAAAAAAGATAAATCTTGTCTTGAGGTGATATAAAAGTTTTCTATGTCGTCAAAAAGTATGTTCAGTTCCAACTTTTTTACATAAAAATTATTTTTAGAAAAGATGATCCTAAAGTGAAAGGTTAACCTTTATAAAAATATCAAATTTGAACTTCGATTATTTCAATTGTATTCTCTTGGCTTGTTTGGTAAGAGGGATATGAGTGGATAAGATGAAAAATTTATTATTCTAATTGTTAAGGTTAAAATATGAAATTGGTTGTAAATTTTAATCATGAAATAACAGGTTTCTTCCCTTAGTTATTCATTTTTCTTTTCTTTCTACTAAGTAAAACTTTTAAAGAGTAATGTACGAATTGTTGAGTTAAATGTTTAGTATTTTTTTTTTTTTAAGTTTCAAATTTAAATAAGAAAAAAACACATGATACGAAATTGATGAGGTCAAGGTAGTTTAGGTTTCTTTATATTGGTCAAAATCTAATTATATATATAATAATTATATCATAAATCAATTATAAAAAAAAAACTTGATAAATAGAGTTTGAAAAAAGACACATATCCTATTTATTTACTACTTTTTAAATATATTATATAAGTCACATATGAGATAATTATCCATATATATATATATATATACACATATGTAAACGTACTTGGGAAATCCCTACATAATATCATTTAGAGTAAATTAATCTCTACATTAAAAAGTTAAATAATTTAATGTTTAAACTTTTAAAATTAAAGAAAAAATGTAAAATTAGTAAATGAAGTAACTTCTATCATGAACAAAACTAATGTTTGACTTTTATTAAAATAATAATACATAAGATTGATATTGATGTGACATATATAAATTATATTATTTTAAAATGATCCAAAAAAAAAATTTATAACAAACCTTGATATATATATATATATATATATATATACCTCCCAGCCCCATTATACTTTTATATATATATATATATATACACACACACACGTAAAAAGACAAATGATGGAGGAGAGTATTGCGTGTAGATTTTACGTTCATTCATTCTCACGGCGGATTAATGGGCAAGAAAGCGCCTTTGATTGCATTTATTGTCTATTATTTTTATTTTGTGCATTTATTACGCGAAATATGTAGAGCCAAGCCATGCGATTCTATGCTAAACGTTAATGTTACCATATTTGGCTTTTCTCTTTTTTCTTTTTTTGTTTTCCTTTGATGCTAATGTTGTTAATGTTAATATTTATTGTCTATTATCTTGTGCATTTATTACTTGAAAATATTTCTATTGCACCATAATATTAGATAAGTACATCAAATTTTAATCAATATGTACATGTACTTTTCTATTTTATTATTAAATAAGAAATTATAATATCTCTTTCTTTCAAAAGAAAAATAAGAGAATTGAATTTCTCTAAATGTTTATTAAAACACTTTGTTATATATTTTTAATAATTTGTAAATAAATTAATGTAAACTGTATGGTTTCGTTAATAAAAGAAAGAAGTCAAAAAAGGTAAAAACAAAATGATGAAAAAGAGAAGATGGTTGGGCAGAAAAGATCAAAAAGAGCATTGCATTGGGGGGGGGGTAAAAACTAAAAAGAGGGGATTAGAAACAAAGAAAGTAAGAAAGAAAGAAAGAGAGAGAGGGAAAAGTTGGCAACACGTGCAAAAGGGCGTGTGGGGTTTTGATTGTTTCTGGTTTGGTTTTGCTTGTTATTTATTGTTATTATTTATTAACAAAACCCTCGTTCTCACTCACTCAACGTCTCTGTCTCATTACACCAAAATGAATGTACGGTAATGGAACAAGAGATGCACATCACTTCACTTAAATAAAAATGTGGATCCAGCTTCAGTCTTCATTCTCACTCTCTGTTGACTCTTCACTCCAGTTTTGTTCAGCTGAATTTCATTATGTTATAACAATAATAATATAAATATATGTGCAATTAACCAATAAAAAAGAATTAGAAAAGAAAAGAAAAGATAGCACTAGCTAGTGTTAGTAGGAGTAGTATTTATATATTCGTCTTATAAATGTAATCAATTACAAATGCCTGTCTCTGTCTTTTTTTTCTGTCTATTTCTGGGGAAATTTATAGACTCTGTGTGTGTGAGATACATAGATAGTAACACGCAATGTGAAATTAATAAAAGTTGAGCTTTCCTTGGAGGAAAACCCAACCAACTCCAACTCCAACTCTACTCCCATTTTCTTTATTCATCACTGCTTCTTCTTCTTCTTCTTCTTCTTCTTCTTCTTCTTAGCTCTCTGCTCTCTACTTTCTGCTCTGCTCTGCCCTTCCCTTCCCTTCCCTTCCCTTCCCTTCCCTGCCTTTTGTCTTTCTTCCTGTTTCCTATGAAATGAAATTCTCTGCCAATAGAATAAAGTAAAATAATAAGAAAAAAATGGGTGAAGGAGATTCCTTGACATCACTACTTCCTTTTGAGAGACAAGTTGAACAGGTCCCCTCCTTTGCTATTTTCACCTCTTTCCATTTCAAGATAAAAAAAAAAGAAGAAATTTGTATGTTTGATGATTGATCATCAATGATTTGATGCATGTATGTATGTATGTATGTCTCTTTCAGGCAATTTTGGCAATGAAGAAGGGCGCTCATCTTTTGAAGTTCGGAAGAAGAGGGAAGCCTAAATTTTGTCCTTTCAGGCTTTCTACGGTGGGCTTCCTTTCCTTTGCTTTGCTTTCTATTTTCTCACTCAATGACTTTTGCTTCTCGACTCTAAGTTTGCTCTGCATTATCATTTGACATTTACCAACATCAACTTCTTCCTTTCAAACAAACTCGTATTCTAGTCTCTAAATCTAAATAACCAAGATAAATGTTCATTCCTCTGCAACATTCATTGCTGGAAATGGATGGTGCGATCATAATTTTTTCTTTTGCCCCACCTATCCCTTACTCTCTTGCTCTACTTGCAGATTTCATACACAAACTTATTTTCAATTCAAGTATTAGTTTTTGAATTCAAAAATAGTGATAACGACGGATAGAATATAATAAAAAAAATATCATTAAAGGCATAAATTAAAATTTATATTTGAGAAATTAATAAATAATTTAAAATTATTAAAATTAAAATAAATAACATAAAGTATATTTCCACATCTTAAAATAAAGTATTTAATATTTAAAGAAATAGTACTTACAAGAAATATAAATACTATTTAACAAATAAGCATATCAAATATAAAATATATAAAAAAATTAAATATAAATATAAATATCAAAATAAGTTTAAAGATTCAAGTGATAAAAGAGATATTTTAGTTTTTAAGCTAGCAGTGTCGATTGAAGAGGAGGGGAAAAAAAAAACGCAGGGGGCAAAAGGGGAAAGGATGGATGCAGTAGAAACTAAATTTTCCGGGGGACCTTAAAGGTCGAGTGCAATTGAAAGAACTCGACTGCATCAAATTATTTGTGTGGGAAGCATCCATCCAGAGATAACTGTTAATCGAAATGCCCACCAAAGTTAAGGAAACTCTTGATTGAATTGAAAAACCAAGAAATTTTGAAAAGCTGTGAACTCTCAGATCTACCAAAAACAAAGAAATTCAAGATTTAAAAAGTGAAAGACCGCACCCCCCAAACAAAAGCAAAAAAGAAAAAAGCAAAACACATTTTGATAAAAAAGGAAAAAAAAAATTCAAGAAACCACTAACCTATTTCTAAAGGCATTAGTGAAATATTAGAATTTATAGCTTCTCATACCAAGGAGAAACCCTAAAGCCAAAAGGAAACCAAGAGGATCCAAGTACATAGCCACAAGCTCTCAGCTATCTAAACCAGCAGCAGGCAAGTCACGAGACACTAGAAGGCAGCTATATTGTCGATCACCAACCAACAACCCAATTGAACGGAAAAAAAAAAAAATAAAAACCTTGAAGTAAGCAAGCATTAAGCAACATCTCTCTTAACAAATTTAAAAACATGATATTTGTAGATGTGGAAACTAGGTCCGGATGAGACTGAAAGCATAGGAAAAGCTTCAGGATTCGATGTGTGTCGGACTTCAATTAATATAATATTCCTTCTTTCATTCTTAACCTGGATAATTGTAGAATCATTGTTAATGAGCAAACCAGCAACAAATCTCAGTTATAAGCTAATTAAGTGTTAAAAGAGTTAGGAACCCAACAAGAGAAGGAAACTAATGCAAAAAGATGCAGATGATTTTGAGGTGTTCCTGTAGAACATTTTCCTCTAATTTTTAATATGTTTTGCAGTCGTAACAAAAGTTTTAATGATAATGATTCGGTTTAGATTTATTTTAGAAAAAAAAAATTATGATTAGTATGCAATATTATAAATTTTCAAAAACCGAACTGAAATTGAAACGAAAATCATATAATATTGAATCCATCCAAGTCAAATTGGCCAAAATGTTTGAAAAATATTTCTTACATTTTGTAAGAGGTTTTTTTTTTTTTTTTTCTTCCAAAAAAATGCCCCATTAGCATAATCAAAAGCCACATTAGCAATACTAACAGTCGGAATTTAACATTGTTAATGATTGGACTGACATGAACAAATAATTATTAAAGTGATTCAATTTATAAGAATTATACTACGAAGGATTAAATTTTAAATTTCGTGTAGACTAATTACCTTATATGACCAAAGTTCATTATCATAGATTTAAATTGGAAGCGCGCTGGCTTGAACAAGGAAAGTTGGCGAAATAAGAATAGTATTAAATTGGAACCGTGAGTTCAGTAGTTAATTAGAGGTATGAAAGGAGAGAGTTTTATAATAGAGAATAGAGATGACATAACAGGATGAAACTTGACTAGCTATCCATTTTTTTTAAACCAATAATGATTCGTCACTGTCTTTTTACCTCTGATTTTATGTTACAGATGAAAAAGTTTCTGTATGTTAAAGGAAGTCTCACTCGTCTGAACCATCATATCATCATATGATGATGAATATCCCGTTTAAATTGCCTAACTTTGGCCTATGGCTATGCCCATGCTGCTCACACTTGTTTTTCTTCCTCATGCTTTTAAAAATTAATCAATATAATAGAAGTTTTAGTTTTAGTTGCATTATTATTTGTACAAGAACAACTCTAATCTGCTTTTTGAATTTTTTATTTGTATTTCAGGATGAGAAATATTTGATTTGGTATTCAGGACAAGCGGAAAGGCAATTGAGATTGAGCTCCGTTATGAAGATTGTGGCTGGACAGAAGACCGTACGTCATTGTTTATTGTTTTCAAATTTTCATTTTTACATGATTAGAGATTTGACCTAATTAATCTAATCAAATGCAGGTAAATTTCCAGAGGCAACACCAACCCGACAGGGAGCAACAGTCATTTTCTCTTATTTATGCTAACGGTGAACGCTCATTGGATTTGGTAATCTTTTCTTTTCTTTGGACTTCCTCTTGTTTACATTTATTAATATTTTCTTTCCATCCTCTTTATATTTACATACTGTCTCTGGGCTTTATTTAAAAGCTGCTTTTGTTTTTTTTGGCTATCTCTAATTTGCATAGATATGCAAGGACAAAGCACAGGCTGATTCTTGGTTTGTAGGCCTGAGAGCTGCGATATCCAGATGTCACACTTGCAGATCAATCACCGCTTTGAGGAGCTGTAGAGGGGCACAAAGTTGTCTCAGCAGTCCTGTTGGTTTTATTCGAAGAAAGCACAATCTAGGACTTGTGGAGGAAAACAATCAATTTTCTCAGGTTAATTTCCTATCCCTTAACTTTCACTACTCTGCCACCACAGATGCACATGCTATTTCTTTTTGAGGTTTTTCTATAAACCTAATTTCATCAACATAACTTAATTGTTATGTTTGCTAAATCTTCAAGATACGAAGCTTATGCGGAAGTCCTTCTCAGTCACTTTCCGAGAGGTGTTTTTCTGATGGCTTATCATATTCTTCTGATAGCTTTTATTCCTGGGAATCAAATTTGTCACACATGCAAAATGTAACGGAGACCTTAATGCCAACTTCTCCATATATTGAACCCGATAGTCTCAAGCAGGGGGGAATCAATTATGCAGCTCCGGAGTTTCAAAAGAATACATCCCACAGGTTTGCTGCGCCTACTTATTGCTCTACACAAATACACAAGAATGAAATGCTAAAGGATGTAATGATCTGGGGTGAAGAGATGGTTGGAGGAAACATTTGCGGTACCCCTGATAGCTCTGGTATTCAAAGTGGGTTGAACACAGACGCGTTGTTGCCTAAATTGCTAGAATCTGCAACAATGTTGGATGTGCAGTGCATATCTCTAGGAGCAAGGCATGCTGCTTTAGTTACCAAACAGGGTGAAGTCTTTTGCTGGGGCAACGCAAATGGTGGAAGGCTTGGCCACAAGATTAACATTGATATCAGCCATCCAAAACTTGTCGAATCCCTCAATGGCATTGCTGTACAAGCTGTCGCTTGTGGTGAGTATCAAACATGTTCCTTGACACAATCTGGCGAACTGTATACTTGGGGTGGTGATATTCATGGCACTGATTTAGTTGGTTTAACGAGAAATACAAGCCAATGGTTGCCACATAAAATTTCTGGTCCACTGGATGGCGTAAAAGTGCTTGCCGTTTCTTGTGGAGAGTGGCATACAGCAATTGTTTCCACCGCGGGGAAATTATTTACCTACGGTGATGGAACTTTTGGAGTTCTTGGCCATGGGAATACACAAAGTTTGTTGCAGCCAAAAGAGGTTGAGTCTCTCAAGGGTTTGTGGGTAAAATCTGTTTCTTGTGGACCATGGCACACGGCTGCCATTGCTGAAATCATGAATGATCGTAACAAGCTCAACACTAATGGTGGAAAATTGTTCACATGGGGAGATGGTGATAAAGGCAGGCTAGGGCATGCCGATGGAGAGAGAAGGCTTTTACCAACACGTGTTGTGCAGCTTGTGGATCTTGATTTTGTACAAGTTTGTTGTGGAGGAATGCTGACTGCTGCACTCACTAGTTCAGGTACAGTTTATACAATGGGAAGTTCCATATATGGACAGCTAGGGAACCCACAAGCCAAGGATAAATCCATTACTGTTGTAGAAGGGAAGCTTAAACAAGAATTTGTGAGGGAGATCGCTTCAGGTTCATATCATGTCGCTGTCTTGACATCAGGAGGAAATGTCTATACATGGGGGAGGGGTACTAATGGACAGTTAGGATTAGGTGATAAGGAAGATAGAAATACGCCAATGTTAGTCGAGTTGCTGAGAGACCGGCAGGTTGAAAGCATAGCTTGTGGGTCAAACATAACTGCAGCAATCTGTTTGCATAAATCTATCACTATTAGCGATCAGTCAACTTGTAGAGGGTGCAAAATGTCATTTGGGTTCACCAGGAAGAAGCATAACTGTTACAATTGTGGTCTTCTGTTTTGTCATGCATGTAGTAGCAAGAAGGTTGTAAACACTTCATTAGCACCAAATAAAAGCAAGCCTTCTCGCGTTTGTAATCCTTGCTTCAATCATCTACAAAAAAGCACAAATTCAAGCAAGCTTTTAAAGCGGAAAAACGAAATGCCAGGGCAACTATCGACTCCTCCGAGAATTTTTCTTGATGACAAAGATGCTAGCCGGGAAAGGATCCCTTCAAAGAGCCGATTACTTTCAGTTAAGCATTCAACTCATGAAGAAAACCAAGATATTGAAAGGAAGACCTCAAAGGCCAAAAGTGAAAGGCAACAATATCTAGAACCTGCCCCTTATTTTTCAGCAGCTACACCACGATGGGGCCAAGTATCTTGCCCTGTTCTATTTGAAGCATCTCAGGCTGAGAGTAAAAGTTCTGCAGCTAGTTCTCCTCTTTCCCAAAATCAGTGTCCTCTACTTGACCCAGATTTGTTGCAAAAGACATCTCTGCGATCAAAATTTACTATTCTCAGTTCCGTAATTGTGGAAAAAGATTTATTTGAGTCAAATAAGATGCTTAATGAAGAAGTTCAGAGGCTGAAATCTGAGGTACGTAGTTATTCTGTTTCAGTGTTGCTGTCTTCAAGGCTTGAATTGAATTGGACGTTTTATTTGATTATTTCAATGCCTATTGTTGCGTTCATATTCATTATTTGATATATTTTCAATTATATATGAGCTAGACATGCTTTCTCTTATATATACCACACTCGGTTTTGTTATTTTCTAATAATTCTTGTTTCATGTATGTCTAAGGCAAGAAGCCTCGAAATGCAATGCCAAATTGGAAGCCAAAAGATTCAAGAATGTCAGCAAAAAATCGAGCACACATGGTCTTTGGCAAAGGAAGAAGCTGAAAAATGTAAAGCAGCCAAGGACTTTATAAAAACTTTGGCATTACGGGTAAATTCTTCATAATTATATATATATATACACACACACACACACACACACACACACACACACACATACACACTCATACACACAATGGGAATGTTTATGGTAAGTTAGAATGCAGGATTTGATATATATGGCTATATTTGGTGCAGCAGCTTCATTCAATTTCAGAGAAATTTCCTGGTGCAAGAGAAGAGAAACGTAGATTTGATGTTCAAAATTGCTCTCCTAGAATGGAGAGTCTTGATCAGGTTGAGGGTGAGGGAGAGCATCCTATGTTGAGTGGCGCGCTACATTTATGCTCGGAGTCTGAGTCCAAGTCTGAACTTAAATTAACAACAGAGAAACAAGTGGAGAGTGTAAGCGGAACCCCTATTGTATTCTCCAATAAATTAAGGTCGATGCAAATGCAAGCAAGAGACAGGATG
Source organism: Adansonia grandidieri (assembly GCA_038382065.1). Lineage (NCBI taxonomy): Eukaryota > Viridiplantae > Streptophyta > Magnoliopsida > Malvales > Malvaceae > Adansonia > Adansonia grandidieri. The sequence continues at coordinate 13,645,979 of JBBYHK010000004.1, forward strand.
ATCCAAGAAAAGGATAAAGCATTGCAGGTGCAGGAGTCACAAAGGGAAGTGGAGCAAACTGGAAGAAGTAAAGATTCCAACGTAAATGAATGGGTAGAACAATATGAAGCTGGGGTGTATGTTACTTTTATAACTTTGGCAAGCGGCCACAAGGGGCTAAAGCGAGTAAGGTTTAGGTAATTCTCTAACACTGATCTTATTAATTTCTAATGTTTTAACTATATATATATATATGTTTATTTCCTTTAGCTCGTATCGTGTTTGGATTTCCTTAATGAATTTTGTTTTTAGCCTAAAGTAGCTTAATTAAAATGAGTGGTGATTTGCATGTGGTGGTGCATACATAGTCGGAAGCAATTCACAGAGAAGGGAGCAGAGCAATGGTGGGAGGAGAATCAGCAGAAGGTTTATCGAAAATATGGAATTGAAGAATACTCTTACTCCAACCAAAACCAAAATCAGAATCAGGGCAATTAATAGTTTAGTTCTACCTAGCTGGCTAGCATGTACAAATTAACAGGAAGGAGTAGGTGGTACGTTGTGAGTTGTTAAAGATCATGCATGGAGAGTTCATGCAGTAAAAGCAAAGCGCAGACATAAATATACACTTGTTTACTACAAGTTCTATGAGGAAGTAGCCTAGCCAGTAGCCGCTACTGTAAATGAAATTTCCTTGTATTTATTTTAATTAACAAATAGCAACAATATATACACAGGGTTCACTTATCTTTTCCTGCTTTGAAGAAATTATTTCTTTTTTACATTTAATCAATCATTTTCAAAGAACTAAAAAAACTATAATACTTATCCTTTTCTTTCTATATTGAACTCTTAACCAGTGCCTATGAATATCAGATAACATTTCCCATATATATGTTTGGGTTTGAGATAGTGGTTCTTCTTATATGTTAGTAATTGTTAAACCATGACCATGTATTGAATAGTTATCTTAATTTAGCTTTTTGTTTTTTTTATTGGTATTAATTTTAACCACACATGCGTTGCACATGAAAAATATAATATATAATTAATAATAATATAAATATTATATTTTGAAATTTGTTATGAAAGAAATATTAAAAAATATAATTATTGTTAAAAATATTTATGAAAATGAAATAATTAATTTAATTTGTAAATATATGAACAACTCTATATTAAAATAATTCTACCTTTATCTTTAAAAAGTTAAAAAAAGATGTTATCTTTTCAAGGATTAAATATTCTTGTACACTCCTAATAATTAGTTGATCAAAATTTCAATAACAATTTTTATATATATGTGGTCGAATATTTTGTTTTCTCCATAATGGTTCGGTATACTTATCAATTTTCAAAGTTAAATGTAACATGATAATTGTGACTCATAGAACATGATGTTATAAGTTAATTAATTGTGGTTAATGAAATAAAAATATTATCTTGAATAAAATTTTCAATCTAGTAGCATGCAATTTGATGATTTAATTATAAAATCAATAACCTTTATATGCATGATTATTTTACGCGGCTTTTATCTAATTGTTAATAATATTAGATATCTTTGTCAGTTACTTCTAGGAGTATTATATAACATAAAGTTAAAAAATATTAAAAATGAAGGTACTCAAATCTAAAAAAACTTTGTAATTACTTTATAAGTTGATATGCAAAATCAGTAAACATAAGAAAATGTGATTATTTTGTATATCATTCGTTTAATTTTTAATAACATTGGATATGTTTGTCAGTAACATTTATAGATCTTTTGATAACATAAATTTATTGAGTATGATACTACTTATATTTAAGTTTTGAAATTTTGTAATTATAGCAGATTAGTTCATAATTATACAATTAAATTACAAACTTTTAGATTGAAAAAGTTCATATCCTAAGACAGGTAGGACACTTTTTTACTTAATAACAAAATTTCATCACAATCTACACCAAACCAACACCTAATTATATTTATTGAAATGAGAAGTAATAACTAATTAAGCAATTGGAAGTTTATTCAAAAGTAAATGCTATTTTTAAATAATGATCATTTATAAAAACAAATGGATTAATAATTTTTTTAAAGAATTTATAGTTTCAGTTAAATAACCTTAGTTCCTCTAAATAATATTAAAATATTTTTATTATCATTTTTTGGAGAGTTTATTAATAGAACAATTATGAATGATAATTAACATAATACAGGAAAATACTATTACATTTAAAAATGAAAATAATGAAACATACAAATATAATAATTCAATTGATTTTTATGAGTATAAGTTTCATTAATAAGTTTTTAATCAATTCTAAATAATAAATGTATTAAACTTTAATTAATTACAAAAAGACATATAATTCTTTAATAAATGATAAAACATATAAAAATAATAAAAAATGAGACAATTTTTCACACCAAAAGTCTGTGTAATTAGTTACAAATAGAATTATGATGAGCGGTAATTTTTATATTAAAAAATGCATAAGTTCATATTTATCATTACTTATTAAATATTTAGTATTAAAGAAAGAATTATTTTTTATTAGTGATTATATTAGTATTAAATCATAACTAAAGAAATTGTATTTAACTTATTGCTTTTCTTTTTAAAATTTTACGAAATTTTATGTAACTTCTTGGCTTTGTTCATAAATCTTTTGTTTGGACCAATTACATGAAGATTGTAATTTTCTTACGTTATTTCTAATCATATATAAAGTAAAATCATATATATCATGATATAATGTGAATTTCATAGAAATAAAATTAAGAAGATAAAAAATATTTAAAATCAATTCACATCCTAACTTCCTAAGTTAACAATATGTATCGGTAAGAAAAACATATATCACTAAAATATAAAATTATTCTTGAAAATTAATGATCATTACCAATTTGTATATCTAATAAAATATCTGAACTCCCTTTAATCAACTTATCCTAATAACTTTAACTAATAATTAATTTTTTTCGAGTTTAACAGTAAAAATCCAAGAAACTATTTTACCTAAATAATGGATAATTTGAAGTTTTATGTGCTAGCAAAACGAATTTAACTTAATAGATTAGCGTCGAATATTATAAAGTCAATTAAAGTTCTGTACACATTTTATTTTTAATTAAGAAATGGATATCCAAAATTTTAAAATTAATCAAATATGTCAATTTTCAACAACTATCTAAAGAATATTTCTATATCTTGAAAGTAATTGGTATTAAAAATTTTTTTGAATTAAAAATTGATAATGAATTATATTTTTATATTTAATTTTTTAATTAGAATAAATTAATTTCTTTAAATAATGATGAACAAAGATAAATCATCTAGAAAATGAAAAGAAAATAATCCATCCTTGATCATTACAAAGTTATAAGTCTTATTATTCATATTATGAAATAGTTATCATATTTCGATTTAAAGGTATTCCTCGTATAAAGTATAGTTGAAATCCTTTTCCTAATTATTTTTTTAACCTTGACTTCCTAATATACTCATTATCGTGAAAAAAATGATACAAAATAATATATTAAAAGAGACTTTCCATTTATTCATAATTATTTTTAAATTGAATACCTCATAAAAGAATTTCAAAAAAATAAAAGAAGATAATAAGATTATATTAATTAAGGGTCATGTCATATTCTGATTTTTGCAATCTCTTGCTTCATTTTATTCCACCAAAAATGTTCTACTTCAAGTCTTTATACATCGTTGTGCTACCCGGGTGTATAGAATAATTAGTGCTGTGCACTTTATCTAAAATCTCCTTTTTCAACTTGCTGTTTTCAAGAATACACGGTCTATCCCCAAACCTCATAGTCCTATCCTTATGAATGCAAAAATCACCTTGTTCCTTTTTTTGATTCAACTCTTGATTTTCTTCAATTTATCATCATTATCTTGGGAATCCCTAATTCATTCGATCAAAGTTGGTTGAACTTGAAAGGTTGCTAATTGAGCACTTTGTCCATGGATAACCACTTCCAAAGGCAATTTTATGAAATCCTCCAAGATATTTTTCTAAATAGTAATCATAGTTGCCAAATTATTCCCAGATCTTCTCCTTAAAGCATTAGCAATGGCATTAGCTTTCCTAGAATGATAATTAATAATCAAATCATAGTCTTTCAACAACTCCAACCACCTCTTTTACCCAATGTTCAACTCTTTTGAGTGAATAATATACTTGAGACTTTTATGATTGGTATACACCTCACATCATTTTCCATATGGGTAATGCCACCAAATTTTCAAAACAACTACTATTGTGGCTAAATCAAGATCATGAGTGGGATAATTTCACTCGTAAAGCTTTAATTATCTTCAAGTATATGCTACCACCTTTCCATGTTGCATCAATACACAACCTAAGCCTTGAAGAGAGGCATCACTATAAATGGTGAAACCACCAGAATCGGAAGAAATGAATTAGAGTACTCACTAATCTTTTCTTCAGTTCTTGGAAACTTCATTCACAAGTATCAGACCATTCAAACTTGACCCTTTTCTTGGTCAGTCGAGTTAAAGGCATGGTTAAATGAGAAAATCCTTCCACAAATCTACTCTAATATACTGCCAAGCCTAAAAAGCATTGAATTTCTACGAAGGTAGTCGGTCTATTCCACTCCACAATAGCTTCAATTTTCTTCGAATCCACAAAAATACCATCTTTACTAATCACATGACCCAAAGATGAAATATTATTAAACCAAAATTCACATTTCTTTAATTTCTCATACAACTTCTCTGCTCTCAAAGTTTGTAGCACTATTTTTAAATGTTTTGGTTTTTCTCACTCTTAGAGTGCACCAAAAATATCATCAATGAAAACCATAACAAATTGATTTTAAACACCTTATTCGTTAGATCTATAAATGCTGCTAAAGCATTAGTCAACATAAACGGCATTACCAAAAACTCATAATGTCTATACCTCATCCTAGAAGCTATTTTAGGAATGTCATTTGCCTTAATCTTTACCTAGTGATAACCAGATTGAAGATTAATTTTTGATAAGAATAGAGCTCATTGCATTGATAAAAAAAATCATCAATTCTAGGTAATGGATATTTGTTTTTGATTGTTACCTTATTAAGTTCTCAGTAATTAATGCAAAGTCTCATACTACCATATTTTTTCTTAACAAACAACATTGAAACACCTCAAGGTGACACAATGGGTCTAATAAAACCCTTATCTAGCAACTCTTTCAATTGTTCTTTCAATTCGTTTAACTCTACTAGAGCTAGTCTGTAAGCAGCTTTAGAAATTGGTCCTAAGCCTAGTAATAAATAGATCGAGAATTCAATCTCGCTGTTAGGAAGCAACTCAGATATCTCTTCAGGGAACACATTAGGAAATTCTTTTACGGCATGAATATCTTCAAGTTTCGATTCATCATGGCTAATATCTCTCACAGTGGCCAAGTATGGGATACAACCCTTTCTTAAAAGTCTTTTTGCTTTCAAAATTGAGATAACTAAGGAAAATTATTATTTGCATTTCCAATAGATTAAAAGTCAAACTTTTTAAGAATTCTAAATGTTACATTCTTCTTTCGACAATCGACTATTGCTAAGTTAGCAGCTAACCAATCCATACCAAGAATCACATCAAAGTTTTTCATATCAAGAATGATTAAGTCTGCAAAGAACTCATTGCTGTTGATACTAACAGTCCAAGACTTACGTACATGGTTCGTAATTAATAATCTTCCTATTAGGGTTTCAACTGATAAGTTTTCTTGACTAGGGATCAAATTCTACCCATATTCTCACCAAAAGTCATAGATACAAAAGAATTTATAGTGCCAAGATCAAATAAAACATAAACATAATAGGATGACACAGGGAAAATATATGCCACTAAAGTGCTAGAAGTTTGAGCATCTTGTTAAGTGATGACATGAACTTTAGCGTGTTCTTGAGGTTTGTGTCCCTTGTCTCACTTGATCATTAATTGATACGCTACTATTGGCTCCTTTTTAAATGGTCTGAGAATTTTGGAAGATCTGTTGTCCCTTCTTACTTGAGCAATTAGTAATTAAATGGCCTTTTTGTCTGCAGGCAAAACATGACCCATCAACCCATTGACAATTAGCTTTAAAATGTGCTGCTTGACATTTATGACAACATGGAATATTACTGCGTAGGATTTATGGCGAGCTTTATCAGATCTTCTAGCTTGACCATATCTCTAACTACAATTATACTTAAAAAGTGTTGGCCTTCTTCTTTCTCTACCAACACTAGTTTCTTGATATTTTTTCTTCACAATCTTGCTCTGAATATACTTCTCTCAATAAGTAGTGCTTTATTGATTATTTCCCCATATGTTTTAAATTCAAGGATTGAGACAATTTGTTTGATTTGAGGGTACAATCCTTTTTCAATTCTACAAGCATGACTTTCCTAATCAGGTACTAGTTTAGGGGCAAACTTAGAGAGTTTTGAAAACACCATTTCATATTCGGCTCCCGTCTTACCTCTCGAGTTTGCTCAATAAATTTCTTCTTTTTTTGCATTTGAACACTTCTAGGGAAGTAATGGTCGTAAAAAGCCTGTACAAACATATCCTAAGAACAATTTTCTTTATTCTTGACAAAAGCTTGTTCTTGAGTTTTCTACCAATTATTTGCAGCTCTTTAGAGCATAAATGTAGCATACCCCACTTTATTTATTACATGGCATTTAAATGCCTAAATAGTTTTTCCATCTCTTTAACCCATTTTTTTGCTTCACTAAGATCTATATAACCTTCAAAGAAAGGAGGACCTATCCTTTTAAATTCCATAAATCCACCACGTTGGTTATGTATGCAATTTTGCGCCACTTGTTGTTAACACATTTGTAGTTGTTCTTGTTATTGTGCCAACAATACAAAAAGGTTACTGTTAGTAACATTATGCTGCTCAGCCAATCCTACCATTTGCCTTATTATTCGATACACATCATTATTGTCCAAATTACCCAGTGATGATTGAGTACCATTATGACTCTCAAAATCAAGAATGTCCTTTAATGGATGAAAATCTATATTTTGTAGAGTCCCATCCTTAGCATGAGAGCTACCAACAAAAGTCAACAAAGTTCTTTTTTGAGGAGTCATAATAACTACACCAATTAAAAGAATAACAATTTAGTTGCGACATTTTTTGTGACAAAACAGATTTCATCAAGCTAAGGCTTACATAATTTAACAACAAAATATTAACCTTTACATCACTTGCCTTATTTTAAAATTGATGCGCAGTTATTCAACCAATTCCCCCTATAATCTACCCATGCTCATTATGAACCTACATATAGTCTAAAGGTTAACTATCTAAGCCCTGAAACGACCAAAGTTGTCATGCCCTAAACCCAAGTCTTGGACGTAACAACCGCCACATGCTTGTTTATGTAAGGTTACAAATTCTAAATTTTTTTATAACAATTGGTAAAAAATTTAAAATATCTCTACTTTTTAAAAGTATAAGACGTTGTACAAAATTTCATAGGAGGTTTGCAAACTTAGCCATTACATACAAATAAACTACTAGTTATTAAGTTATTCAACAAAATAGTAAGTTTATAACTCCAAAATGTCTAAGAACTAGCAATGATCTCTTGCATCCAAATTACCTTATGGTAGAACAGTTACTCACCTAAATCTGTAAGGAAAATATAATTGGCGGAGTGAGTATAAAATACTTGTAAGCAACAAACCAACTCAACCACTCAGGTCATCATATGTTACTAACATATTGGTATAAAATCACTTAAAAACTTTTGCGGAACAAAAGAATTTGATCATTATACTCGCATTAGAATCACAACCTCATCACCTTATAATCATTCATAATTCAAGTTTCAGTAGTTAAACGTTTCATATTCAAATAAAAAGATATGATAATAGGAATAGTTATTGTTACATATTCATATATTCATATTCATATCCAGGTTCATAAACAAATTCAGATTTAGATTCAAATTGGGCTACGACCACTTTCACCTTAATGGCAAGGTCTATATTTATAATATAACCTTGGAGAGGATATGTAAATGCTAGCATTTGTTCCATTGTATTCATCCCCAATAGCAGGGTCAAGAAAGTAGCCAGGTCAATTATCATTAGACTACGACCACTTTCACCCTAGTGGTAAGGTCTATATTCATAATTGAAACTTAAAGAGGCTAAGTATAATGCTAGCATATAATGCTATTGTATTTATCCCTAACGGCAGGGTTTAGAACATAGCTAAATTCAAAACCAATAACCTTTCTAATCAAATTCATATGTAAGACCTCAAAATCTGAAGAACCAAAACATTTTTCACAATCATAGTCATATCAAACATATTTCTCAATGTACAAACTCAAGGCATATTCAAGCACAATTAAATAATCATTTCATAGAATTCAAATCATTCTTATATTCAAAATAACGTGAAGACGTATTTTCAAATTAAACATAACATATTTATACATTTTATAAAATAGTAGGAGATTCGGTAAGTTACTAGGCAATTTGAGTCTCTTAAGTTCAAAACCTAATTGAAGTGTTCTTTAAGGCCTTATAATCCATATAAATCATAATTACTATGAGATCCACTCATAAAATATTTTTATGCAATGCTTTTAATGATTTCTTCAATTTAAACCAATACCGATTTGGTTCGCTCACTTAAAATGATTGCATTCACTCCCTAAAGCTTATTTAATCCCTAATTATTACCACACCTTTCAAGTACAAGGAAAATTGGTCAAAACCATAATGAAGAGTAAGAAACTTAAAAGGAAATCATATTATTATGAGTAGTAGTGTTATTATTTTTTTTATAAAATTAAGACTTTATCATATTTTATATATATTTTTGAAAAATTCAATAAGGTCATAAAATTAAAAAATATGACTAATTATAGCAAAACATATCAAATAGAATATCAAAATTAATTTTTAAATGCATAAAAATTAGTTTTTCTAACTTTTCCAAAATCTTAAAAATTTGTTCATTTGGCCTATTTTAAACCTTATATCTTACAAAATAAACTGGATCTAAAGCCATATTTTATACCAAAATGGAGCCTACACATCATATTTCAATATACAAATTTGAATTAGAAACCATTAGTGCTGAAAATCATTTTCGAAAGTTAAAAATTGGCTAGTCATCATTATTTTTCCTAGATTTTTTGGTTTACATGTTTATGTAGCCAATTAATGGCTTTCAATTCTCTTAACACATAATCATCAAATCAAACCACCTAATCTAAATTAAATTTGACATTTCATACTACAATTTAGACTTAAGAATCGCTTAAATCCAGCACCGGACGATAGATTCTGGTAGCGTAAAATTAGTGATCCGTCACTGTTAAACCCATAATCTAAATTACCAAAATTTGCAATCTACCGAACAAAATCAACTCAAACTTATTCCATTCTAAACCTAAAGCTAATAGTTGCCTAACAGAGGTGTTGCATGTTGGAAATTTCATCGAAAAATTCATCGGTCATGGATAGAAGCTCGAAGTTTTCTGATGGATTTTCAACTATGCATGAAAGAAAACATATAAAATGATAATTACAAATCTTAACTCTTTAATTGACGATGAAAAGTTCTAAAATATTTCCCCACCCCTAACTTTCAATTTCTTTTTCTTTTTTTAGTTGTCTTTATCTCTTTTTTGTTCTAGGATGAAAGAAATAGAGCATCTTATTAACCCTTTTTTTTGTGCATAAGCCTTCTTAAAAATTTTATTTTCATTTAAGCCTTTCATGCAAAGTAAGATAAATAATAATAATAATAATAAAATTATGGATCTTACAACTTACTTTTTTTTTCTTTCACTTTTTGTTCTACAAGATCAACGATACACTATTTCTTCTATTTTTGCTCCTTCACTTTCTGTTTTACAATATTAATGGCAATCTTTTCTTTTCTTTCTCTCATTTGCTTTTTCTTTTCTTTTTTTTTTTTTTGCTTTACTAGATCAATGATAGGTTGTTTTTTTCTTTTCTTTCCTACACTTGCTTTTTCTTTCTTTCATTTTTTGCTTTATAAGATCAACGAAGAATTTTTTTTTTCATTTTTTCCTTGTACATGCTTTTTCTCCTTTACTATTTACTCTATAAGACCAATGTTCCCTACATTTTATTTTTTTCCTTCACTTTTACCCTGTAATATCAATGATAGACTATTTTTTTCTTTTCTTTTCTGCACTTGTTTCTTATTTCCTTTATTTTTTGCTCTATAGGATTAATGACAAACTGTTCTCTTTTCTTTCAAGCACTTTCTTTTTCTTTCTTTCACTTTTTTTTCTTTTCTTTCCTTCACTTCATCGTTCTTTCTTTCACTTTTTTCATTCTAATGTCCGGTTTAAAATTTATGAAAGATGTTATTATTGAGAAGCAAAGCTACCATTGTTTTCACACGGTTGTCTCTGGAAATCCAAATCTTAAGTTGTTTAAAATTGTATACCATGTCCTGTTGCAAAGAAGTTGGTAATTTCTTAGCCATTAAACAAGTAGAATGAATAAAGATTGAAAACTTGTTGCAATCACTGCATTCGTATAAAAGGTAAATTAGAGAGAATTAGTTATAATGGGGAGCTCTAAGTAAGGGACATTATCTATAGGCCCTAAACAATGACAATCTTCTGCTTGTAAACATGCCTTCTAATATTTTTTTGCATTCTTTTTATTTCTTTGTCCATTAAAGTCCTCTCGGTAAGTTTAGTTGTTTTTATAAACCAACTTATTTGCTCCCTTTTATCTAAAATTTTTTATGGTGATTGCTTTTCAGGCTATGTTCTTCAATCCATTAACACAATAGTTGAGCTCAATGAGCTTGTTACTTTGAATTGATAGCTAATTAATGGCCAGTGTGGTCGAAATCTACTTTCACTTAGTTATAATAGTATAATTGCTGCTTATTTGCTCGAAGATGATGTTCTCTTGAACCTCTTCAAAATGCAACAGTTGGACATGTTTTGTCATAATCATTCATTATTGCCAATAATTGCCAAAATAAGGTCTTTAACTTTTTGTATGTTGTTCTTGAAGATTTTTGTAAGTGGTTGTCAATGAGAGGTTTGAGTTTCACTCTTGGACCTTGACCTATCTTTTAACTTAAATTCACAAAATAACATGGTGGATGAAATCTTTTATGGGCTGCAAGAAGTAGAACAAACATCTAATATTAACTAGTTAATGGTTCATTCTTATCATGATTTTGTTGTTAGTAATAGTGAAAAAATTGATAGCTTTATGGCTGTGGATAAGTTATAAGAGGCAAAGATCGATTGCATGGAGCCAAGGCTTTGTCGATTCTTTTAAGCAAGTTTTTCAGGATATTTAGGATTTACTCTACATATATGCAAGCAAAGATAATTCATTATTAACCATGTTCAAAGCAGGTAGTAAGGGTAACTCATTGAAGTTAAGACAATAAAGCATGTTTCTTGAATTGCAACATTCACTTGTACCTTTATCATTCAGATTTCTTTATTAGCTCTCATGTGCTACATCAAATAATCAAAAGTCTCATGGCTTAACCTAGAAAGTTGATGCTACTATTGAGTATGCTTAGAACTATATCCTCTATGTTATGGTTAAAAGCTATCTTGTGAAAGGTCAAAATCCATTAGATGTTTTGTTCCTTCAGTGATTAGTCAAGATAGTTCTATCAGTGCCAATGTTGACTTTTTTAGGATGCTATCATATAGGCTTATGTTCTTTATGCGTGATCTATGCATAGCATATGCGCATTGCACATGGATGATTATTAATCAAATATCATAATTTTTATAATAAATTTTTATTTTTAATAATCATATTTTAATAAATAAATAATAATAATGAATAAATATTTTATACAGATAATTATTACATAAGTTATTAAACTATATTTAGTTCTTAATTAATTTCATGCCGTGCATATATATGTTTAAGCAAAACAACGTATTTATTTACGCTTGAATTTTTTTCTTTTGGACATATGCAATAATTGTGTATGTCTTCTTTGAAATTCAATGATTTTCAATAATAATAACAAAAAGTTTGAAAAAAAAACTTATTGATTCTTTTCCATGCTTAATTTATTAATATAAGTGACATGATAATTATAATCAAGTTTGTGGGTAGTCAATAATCATTCTATCAATTTATCAATTTTTAATAATTGTTTATTCATGAAAAGCATTAAAACTTAGTTTTTATATAAACAAATTACAATATTATAAGTCGTTGTTTTATTGCTATAATTAATTAGAATAACTAAATAATTTTTTAATATCAATTATAATAATATTTTACAATAAGAGAACATGAACACGAACTGAATAATTGTTTTTCTATATTTTTAAAAGATCAAAATACTTTCCTCAATTATATTTGGTTCATTATTATAATTGTTTGGTGAATAATGAAATATAAGAATTTTAAAATTAATAAGATATGACACATCTAAAATAACCGTTAATAGGATATTTTTATAATTTAAAGATGATTTGATTCTTATTTATTTTAGATAATTCAAAATTGATAATAAAATATATTTTATATTTGAATTTCCGATTTGATTAATTAGAATGAATTAATCTCATTATATGATGAATACTTATCTAATATAAGTATATAAAACAAAAAAGAATTCATTATCTCTCATATTGTTAATTTGTAAAGTATAAATCGTATAATTCATATTTTTTTATGGAGTACTTATAATTATTTTGACTTAAAAATATTACTTATGTACTACTATTTTATCAATGATTTACTATTAATATTATTTATCATCAACTATCATTTTACAATTATTCATCTTTATAATTATAAAATTTATGGCCAATCATTTGCAATTATATCATCTATTAATAGCTAATTATCAAAAAATTGAACTAACGATTTTATTCTAAAAGGGTTTGCAATCTAGAAACATGCAATTTGATGATTTAATTGTGAGTTAACTAGCAAATTTGATATAATTTAAGGACATAAACTATAACTATAGATTGATAACATTTGTAAATGTATACAAATTTATTATCTTTTATAAATTTAATCATTTAGTGTTATGTTATCCATCATAAACTACTATTTTACAATTATTTATCTTTTAACTATAAATTTACTGTTATGTTATCAATTATATACTAATATGTTATCAAGAGTTTACTGCTAATATTATTCATCATGCATTATCATTTTGCAATTATTTAATTTTATATGAAATTTGCTATACATTTTTTGCTATTATATTATCTATTAATTGCTAATTATATTAAAAAATTGAACTAATAATTTTATTTAAGAAAGGTTTGCAATCTAGAAATATGCAATTTGATAATTTAGCTGTGAGTTAACTTGCAAAATTAATATAATTTAAAAACTTAAAATATAATTATAGATTGATGTTATGAAAATGATGTCATTGTAAATGTACAAGAATTTTTATTTTTTATTAATAGTTTACACAAAATTTTCATTTTTGATATTCAAATTATGTGATTAAAATCAATTTAGATAAAAATTATTAAAATTTAAATTCAAATAAATTTAATTTAAATTCATATAAGTTTGTATTGGACATGTTTATTTGTTAATTTTTTAATCATTAAATGAAATTTAATTAGATCCTACTTGAATTTGGGCATATTGAATAGGCTATTGGAGTTCAAGAAAGCCGCTTGTGAGCTTTAATATTTGTGCTTAAGAAATGCTGGGAAACATATGTAATATATGTGTGTATGTGTGTGAAAACTGTTGAGAGAGGCACCGAAATCGGTTATCCTGGCCCGGGTGAGTCAAAAACCCAGATGCTTTGTGTTTCAGATAGGAGAAAAGGGGTGTTGGCACGTGCATGGAGGTAGCGGAGATTCGGAGGAAGGACATAGTATCAAGCATGGGATAATTTTAAGAGAATGCAAAGCAAAGATTAAGCTTCAAAGGAACGATTGCATGGCATTGCAGGAATCATTTGATTTTGATATAATATCAAATGAAAGCAAAAGCAAAATTATAATAAAGCGATTGAGCCACCCTCCCTTTTATTTTTCATTCTTCTTTTTGTCTTTACTTATTCATAAATATCAATACTCTCTATTTCTTTCTCTCGGCCTCCTTCTCCTCATCTCTATTTTGGATCTCTTTCTTACTTTCTCTAAGGTCTCTCTCGCTCTCTCCCTCTCTCTCTCTCTCTCTCTTAACATGTACAGTCAGGGTTAGGGCTAATCTGATAAACTACTTGGCTATTATTTTGCCTTTCACTAACTATTTACTGTCTCAGGGCTTGCAGAGTTGTTTGTGTTTCCAATTTATATATAATAACATCAAGAAAACAATGGCTCCTGTGTCATTACCGCCTGGTTTTCGATTTCATCCAACAGACGAGGAGCTTGTTGTTTATTATCTCAAGAGAAAGATTAATGGCCGAAAGATTGAACTAGAGATCATCCCTGAAGTGGATCTCTACAAGTGCGAGCCCTGGGACTTACCAGGTCAGTGTGTATATCTTAATTTTCTAAGCCATTATAATTGGTTGCGAACTTCCTTTTGTATTATTAATATATTTCCTAACATTTTAGGGGCACTATTATATGCACATAAATTAACGGCATTGAAGTTTATTAGCAGGTGAAGAAAGGAATAACCACGCACACAAAATAACACACACGCACACCAAAAAAAAAAAAAAAGCAAGAAAAGGGTGTCATTTCTTGCTTTTTTGGAAACATGAATTGTATTCACAAGTATCTCCTGCAATTTCTACATGCTTCTAATAAATTCAAATACAATATATTCTATTCTATGAAATAAATAAATTAATACAAAGTTTAAACCTATATTATAACTTTTTCTGAAAGGGAATCAAGAAAATATGATTAGAGGAAGATCGCTCTTTTTTTTTTTTTTTTAATTAAAGCAATTGGTAGGCACCGATGTACTTTTTTTTAATGTTTGAACCGAACGTGCTTTATGGTCAAACATCCTATAGTTATCGTTAAAAAACAGTGATTTGGCTTCTAACGATCGACCTGGAAATTACTAATAAGACAACATGAGAAAGAGAAAGAGAGAACATGTGAACCCTAAAGTAAAGCATCAACGAAAAAAAGGATGGATGGCTTCTTCTACGAAATATATATGAACCCCCATCCTTTTTGTTTCTTTATTGCACAAGAAAGAATCTCTGTTTGGAAAGGATGCCCCTTTTTTTCCTCAACTTCAACAATTAATATATTTTTCACACCTATAACTATATCAATTGCTGCAAGTCTTGATTTTTTTTTTAATTTAACGCAATGAGAGAACAAATACAGCTGAAGAAACTTATAATTTGCAGGGAAATCATTATTACCTAGCAAAGATCTTGAATGGTACTTTTTTAGTCCTCGAGATCGTAAGTACCCGAATGGATCAAGGACTAATCGAGCAACAAAATCTGGGTATTGGAAAGCCACAGGGAAAGATAGGAAAGTGAACTCCCAGATGCGTGCTGTAGGGATGAAAAAAACCCTGGTTTACTACCGAGGGAGAGCTCCTCACGGTTCACGAACCGACTGGGTTATGCATGAATATCGTCTTGAAGAGCGAGAATGTGAATCTGCTTCCGCAGGCTTGAATGTCAGCTCATCATTTCATTTTCACAACTCTTAACGCCATTTATACTTACACATATTATCTCTTCAAAATAAAGCAAAGCATTGCATGATTTTCTCTCAAATAATTAAATTATTACTGCAGGATGCTTATGCTCTTTGTCGTGTGTTTAAGAAGAGTGCGATTGCCCCCAAGATTATTGGGGAGCATTACCAGCCTGCCACAACTGGGAATCAGATTCAGATTACTAGTGAACATTCTTCAAGCCTTGAATTATATTCTGAGGGCAGATGCGAGGAGAGTTCGGATTTTGCAAAACCCGTGGATGCATGTTCACCCAGTATTCTAAATAGATCATCTATTGACATTCGTGATGCAAGAGATGTTAAATGGATGCCGATGCAGTGCTTGTCGGAAGACGCGTTTGGATTAACTAATCCATCCTTTTCGACGTATGCAACCATACCATATGCTCCATCTAAGGTAAGCTTTTCCAGAATAAAAATTGGAATCAGAAGTTACTTACTATTCAATATTTTACTGAT
Organism: Adansonia grandidieri; assembly: GCA_038382065.1. Classification (NCBI taxonomy): domain Eukaryota; kingdom Viridiplantae; phylum Streptophyta; class Magnoliopsida; order Malvales; family Malvaceae; genus Adansonia; species Adansonia grandidieri. The sequence continues at coordinate 13,662,087 of JBBYHK010000004.1, forward strand.
GATGCTTTGATTCACTGTTTAATTTCCAGGTTGATGTCACACTAGAATGTGCAAGGTTACAGCACCGGATGTCATTGCCTCCATTGGAAGTTGAAGATTTCCCTCAAGTTGGACTCGCCGATTATAAAGTGATGCGAACAGCTCCAATGCGTGAAACCCAACATGAAACTGACATATTACAGGAAATTCTTTCTGTTGCTCATGCTTCTCATCAAGATGCCTGGGGCGGCACTGGGAGTAGTGCTGATGATTTCACCTTTATGAATGCCGGGGGCTTGTGCCAAAATCAACTGAATGAGATGAATTGTCCACCTTCAGAATACACGAATAAATCATTAGAAGAATCAAGTACAAGGATGATAGACATAAGTGAGGTGCGGGGAGATCGAATGGTTGAAAATTTGAGATGGGTGGGAATGTCGAGCAAAGATCTAGAGCAGGTAACTTTCTTAATTAAAACCATTTTAATTTACTACTTAATTGCCATAACTTTATTTATTTAACGCAGAACTCTTTGTTTTCCGATATGATTCGACAGTACTGTTTTACGCAAGAGAACAAGGTTGTTCCTATAGAACATATTTCGAGTTTTACAAGAAATGAAGACAATGGGGTTCAAGGTACGCATCAGAAATTAGTATATTTTAAAACGTATATCCAATGCAAAATTAATTAAGTATAGGTGAAAAGACTCTTATTATATTTATTGCTCAAAATATTCAAACTAACTGACCTGAGATTTACGTTATCTCCACTTGAATACATCATATCCTGTTTTCCAATATTCCTTTCCCATATCTAAAATTGTATTTCTTTACATTCCGTTGCAGGAGAAAGTGGGCATGACTATAACTGCACTGGATTCGATGACACTGGGATAAAAGGTACGGAAATCGAAGATTTTTCACAAGGATTCATCGATGATGAGCACTTTTTGGACGAAGACAGTATGGACAATCTGAGAAGCTCACCAAGCTTTGAGGTTGTTGAGGACATCAAAATTAATCATGGAATGTTCGTTTCAACTCGGCAAGTAGCCAACACATTCTTTCACCAGACGGTGCCTTCTCAAACAGTTAAGGTTCACCAAAATCCAATGACATTGAGAGCAACTAGCTTACAGTTCCAGATGGGGAAAGCAGAGTCAGATGAAGCAAGATATAAAGAAGGAAAATCTTTCTTCGCAAAGTTATATGCATTTATGAAAGGAAAGTGTGTGGAAATCCAAAACTTCACAAAGTCATGTAAGAAGACAGCAAGTGCTTTCCTTTTCATGGTTGTGCTTCTCTTGATGCATAGCTTTTATGGTCTTGAGGTTGAAGAAGATACAATAAGTGAGAAATTGGTGGATGGATTAAATGCAAAGTACAACAGTAAGGAGAAGGCAGCTGCAGTTTCCTCAGCAAGAGAAGAATATTTGTTGGTTAAGGGAAGTGGGTGGTGGAATGATTTTGGCTTGCTTTCGAAAAAGTTGGTGTTTTTTCTCTCCATTTCTTTGGCAGTGTTTACATTGTTAGCAAGCATTTTATGCTAACTCTACTCACATATATATGTATATCTTTAATTCATTCATAGTTGTAGTTGTAAACTGGGAAGGTATAAAGACGCTGCCTTCGTCACAGTTGAAATTAATTAATTAGGACAAATTCATTTAATTAGTATATTTGTAATGTTTTAATACTGATCATAGATATTTCGAATAAATGAATGTAATTGTACACTCAAATTTTTTCCGACAATTAAAGACAGAAATCAAGTGTTAAAATATATAGATTGAATTTTATTAACTAAAGCAAATGATTAAGAATAAAATTTTCTGTATCTAAAAGCAAAATATCAAGGACTTTAAAATAGTTTGATTTCGAATGGACAGATCTAAAGAAGAAATCTGAATGATTTTGGTAGGTAATATTAGCTTGATCACGAATGAACAGATCTTCAATGAAATCACCCAAGGCAAGGCTTATGATCTTAATTTGTTTTTGATTGCTTAATTTTAAATGATTTGAAAGAATAGATTGAACGAATGACTGCTTTTTGAAAACTTGAGAATACGTGGAGGCTAGGATTTCTCTTCTTTGAAATGCGCTATGAATTGTGAGGATTCTTTCATAAAATGTGTAAATACATATGTGTGTAAATATATACATATATATATATATATTATAAAAGTATATGACTTAGGTAACTTTAAGGGGCATTTGGTTTAAAGAATATTTCATTGCCGAGGATAATATAATATTTTATCATAATATTATTATATTTAGTTTAATTTTTTTTTTTAAAATTTGATAATGTATTATTAAATACAGTTAAAGAATATTTTATTATTGAAGATAATATAATATTTCATCATAATATTATAATATTTAATTTAAATTTTTTTTTAAAATTTGATAATATATTATTAAATACAGTACAAAAAATTAGATAATATAAAAGATGATGTCATAATCTCTTTTTTCTGAGGTCACGTAATATTCCGCCTTTAAAATAAAATTTATGAACTTCTTATCCCTCATATGTTATGTTATTGACTTTGTTAGCCTTAATAAAAAACAAAACAAAACCAAGCAACCCCTCTGTCTTTTTTTTTTTTTTTCAAGCCTTTTTAATAAATAAAATTGGGGGTTTAGGGCAAGGAAAGAAAGGAAGATTAAGCTTTGGGTGCCGTCTTTTGCCTTGTGCGCTCCTTGTGCACTTTGCTTTCCTCTTCTTTACATCATCCGGCTCCCTTTTCAAGCAGTAGTTTGTTCCAACTCCATCGTCAAATAACTATTTTCCAGTGCTTTGCTTTCGAAGTATTTACATTTTGAATTTGGATTTATTGCATGTTTTAAAGGCATCAACATCCTCAGTTAACACCACCTTTGGATTGGCACTACTTCCTTTAGGTATGACATTTTAAACTCATCTTTTGGTTTATTGCATATTAAGAGTTCAAGTAATATGGTTTATTAGTGTTTTGAAAGTGAAGTTGAGGTTCAAATTTGGGGTAATTTAAGGGTTTAGGTTTTCCTTGTCATGGGTTACAAATTGAAGGTTGTTTTTTGAGTTTTTAAATTTTGAATTTGAGGTTTTTTTTTTTTGATATTATGATTTTTTTATTTGGATTTTGGAATTTACGAATATGAGGGTTGTCTGTGGAGTTTTTCCTAAGGCATGAACATATTTCAAATTTGGGGTTTCCTATGACTTTTAAACAGTGCGATGAATGCCCTTATTTATTTTGTTTATTATTAAAAATGCCTTTTTCAATGGGAATGAATTAGTGCAGCAATTGTTGAAACTTGAAACCATATGTTGCTATTCTTATTAACAAATTCACAGTTTACACTATCTGCCATAAAGAATCATAGTGTTTTACCTTTCTTAATTAAAATTTCAAATATGCTGAACTTGTCATGGTTTTTGATCCTCTTATGAGATTATTTGAGAGCAAAGAAATGGAACATGTTGCAATTTTAGCAAAAAATAAGAAATAATTAATTTAAAACCAAGACCTGGCATGTTATAGAAACAAAGTAGTTCAGTACTTTATTTGTTGTAAAATATGATTAAATGTATAATTATATCTCCCAAAATTGGAATTTTTCATTTCTTTAAAGTCAATAAACATATTCTTTTCTCTCAAGAAACAACATATAATGCCATTACCATTTAGCAGTGTCCTTATGGACAGTATAATGCATATCTCAAAAATAAATATTTCTAAATTATGTTATTTATGGTTCAATCTTTTTTGAGTGATTAGCTTATTATGTTCAACTATGTTCAAAAAGACTTCTATTATGTTTGTCCATTAAGTTGATAATTACTTTATATTTCTATATATATTTTTTAAAATGATTGGAAAGTATTAGTTGTTGCATAGGCTTGGAATTTATAATATTTGGGATGAAGCTAGAACACAAGTCTTAGGTTCGTGGAGCTCATCACAAGATGTATAAGAATCAAAGAGATGCAGAAATTGTATTTCTAGAGTTTGAAACTTAAATGGATCGAACAACAAGAAGAAACATGTCAAAAAAGTTTAAATGATATGATTAGTCGTAATCATGCATTTCATTCTTTTGATTATAATAAATGATTGATTATGGGATTTTTTATTGGAGTTTGTACAACTTTGCTTATTTTGTATAACTTTGCTTTTTTTTTTTGTATATTGGTAACTGATTTCAATTTTCTTGTCAATTTAAACAATGTATGTATACTTGATATTTTAATTGTAGCATTATTTTGAGACTTAAATACTAGTTTTCTTTTTGTCAGTACTTTAAAATGTTCTATCTTTAATATATTATAGTTTTCTTTTAGTTTATAATTAATTTTCTATAGAAATATATTATATTGGTTTAATAAGTTAATAAATATGGGTAACTTGCAAAAATTTATCATTTTTGCTTGTAGAGTATAATTTAGTAAAAGATGCAAGGTAGGAATCTTGTATCCTTTCAGCCAAACATAAGAATCTCATATGCAGGCATGCTAAACCAAACATAGATATGACATATTACTGGTAATGTGTTTTTGTCATCTTGCAGGAGGGAATCTTATTACCAAAGATGATAAAACATTTTCCAAACCAAAAGCCCCATTAGTATTAGGATTCCCCCCTTCAAGATGACGAAATTACATTCCTATCAATCTTATATGCATGTGTTTGGTTGACCTTATCTTTCTTGAATATTAGCATGTTTGCTTGGCTAGGAATGTAACATTCTAGAATCATCAAATTACTAAAATACCTTTGCCTTTAAACGAGAAACATTGGAATGATGGATCCCAAAACTCAATCATACCTGAATTAATGGCTCATCAAACTATATCTTAAGGAGGAATGCAATCTGCCCATACTTTTCAATAAATGGGTTCGCTTATTATCTCCCATTGATCCCATATCTTTGCCAGTTCTCTTAAATTATTCTAACAAAGGTCGATATGTAATTTTCGATAATTTTGACACATAACTCTTCAATATGCAGTCCCCATACTTTTTTTGCTTAAATTTTAACTTGAGCTGAACTTTCTCGAAATCTTTGGAAGTAATCATTGTATGCAATCGTTCTGCCATAAAGTTAGATGAAAATTGATCCGAGTCAAAATTTTATCTTAAAACAAGCGTTCTTGTATGTATATGCAAAAAATGCACCAAAAAAAGAAAAGAAAAAAGTTAGTATCTATATGAAGCATTAAAGCAAGGCAAAAATAAAATAATGCAATTAATAAATGAAAATCATAATTATTCAAATTGTTATGAGAATATTCAGATAAAAAAGAGAAAGACAGCTTTATCCCTTCGAGTGTCCCTAATTTTTGGTGACATCTAAAATTGGGCACGGTTTTGAATGGGAAGTTCATATAGTTTACTATATGAAGTTTGATATCAAAACTCTAAGTTGGTTCTTGAATTGCTCCTCAAGTTCGAAATAGATTAATGAGGTATCTCATCCTTACCCATTACGGTTTATATAAAAAAGGGTATAATTCAAGTGGAAGTATCTTTCATGCCCATAATGAGGCTAACACCTTGGGCAGGTTTAGGAATTTACACCCGGTAGGCTTTTCACTACGCTAGACAAAGACTACCACCTCAGAAGACAAAGTGATTTCACCTACTCCTAAAAATTGGGCCACTTATATCCCTTCCATAGATCTGGAAGAGTAACTACTGCACATACTCAGTGTGGGACAACATAAACAAACTTTTTTATGATGCAATATTAAAAATAAAACCCCTATCCTAAAACCCAAAGAGGTAAAAAAAATGAAAATAGATTAAAGCAAAATTAACAAATATTTTAAATAGTAAAAAGAAAATTTTCTTTCACAATATTGGGAATTATAATTAAATATCAATTGAAACCAAATTAATCAAAATTTAGTTAACATGTAATTAATGTTAGGCCTAACTCTCTAACTAGTCCCCAGCGGAGTCACCAAGCTAGCGCAATGTGGCTTCGATACGAATCCTAACCAACTCGACTTAAAAGATGAATGTACCCCTTATTCCTATATATATTTACATATTTTTTTTATGGGGCTTTATTATTGTTTATTTTTTCTTTTTGTTTTGTATGGGGGCTGAGTTGTTGAGATGAATCGCTCAATCGACTTAACCTTAAGTGGTTGTTGCGAAACAACTATTTATTTGGAGTCGCCATTAATTTATTTTGGCCAAGTAAGATTGGTCACCTGTTGGAATTAGTATTTCAAGGGTCCTAAAACCCAAAAAATAAATTTCAAGATCTACGATAATACCAAAAATCGCATGAAAGGGTCCAAGAGTCGATTACAGTCACGAGTAAAGATTGATCTATCTCATGATGCCCGAAAATCAATACCTTGTTAATTACATGTTAGCTTAAATTTTGATTTTTTTGGCTCTATTATCTGATATTTAATTATAATTCCCATGTATTAAAATAATATTCTAAATTTATTATTCAGTATGAGAAAATCGAGTTTTTAATATTTTGAAAAATAAAAATTTCTTACGTACCCCATTGGAGGACCAGAGGAACACAAAAGGTTTTTCATTCTCTTTCGTACCCCAATAGAGAGCTAAAGAAATACCAAAGGTTTTTAAAATCAAAATATTTTTTGTATCCCACTAGAGAGCTAGAGGAATACAAAAGGTTTTATTTTATGAAAATTGAAAAATCCCAATTTTCTTCTTAAAAAATAATCCATAGAACCCCTCTCATACTTTGGGAGAAATTTCACGTATTATTTTAACTTGGAAATATTGTCTTAGTTTTTTTTTAAAAATTTTTGATTTTATTAAAAACCTTAGTAGAATATCCTAGGACTTGGAAACGGTCTAAAATGATGAAAGTATTCCTAATTTATACCTTCAACATGAAAGCATTCCAGTACATAGGACTTGGTTCTAATGCAAAGCTACCAAAATGCCCTTAGGGTATACCTTTAATATGAAAATATCTCGGTAACCCTAAAGGACTCGAAAATAATCTAAAATAATGAACCTATCTCTAATGTGTACTTTTGACATGAAAGTATCACAGTAATCACATAGAACTTGGTTTTAATTCAAAATTACCAAAATGCCCTTGAGGTATGCCTTCGATATGAAAGTATCTCAATAATCCTAATAGACTAAAAAATGATTATAGAAGGATGAACCTATCCTAAATACACACTTTTGGCATAAAAGCATCATGGTGACTACATCAAACTTGGTTTTAAAGGAAATTACTAAAATACCCTTAGAAACTACCTTCATCTTGAAAGTATGCCGTGACCCTAAAGGATATAGAAATAGTAAGAAATAGCGTGTTTACCCTAAATGGGTAATTTGAATAGTAAAGTGACCTAAAATGCAAAAACTACAATTAAGCCCCTAAATCTTTTTAAAATTGCATTCAGTACCCTTCTAGAGAGATAAAAGAATATGAATTTTTTTTACTATACACCCCTTGGAGGATCGGAGGAATGCTAAAAATAATCAAAATGCCCTAAATGGGGAAATTTAATGTTAGAAATGACCATTTTGACCTAAAATTCTAGGTTTTCCTAGTGATCCCTAAACTTTCTAAATTTGCACATTGGTCCCTACATAATTAAAACACAAAATATATCAAAATAACATAAAAATCACATCTAAAAATTATAAGAAAAGTTCAGCTAATTATGTTTGGCCTTGGAATAATTTTTCAATATTTACAAATAAACCCCTAAACTTTCTAAAATGACAAAAAGAACCAAAAATTCAAAAATGTATTTCAAAATGATAAAATGCATAAAATACATTCATAATATATATGAGGGTTTCGGCTAGGCTTGGAATGGCTAGAAATTATTTTTTGGATCATGCTTGATCACATATTAATTAAGGTAAATTTATTCAAAGGCATTAATAGTTAGTGACATAGGCCCAATAGCATAATAAGGAGTAAAATGCTGTTACTTCATTAGCAATCTTTAATCTTGATTAAGAGATTTGCACACTAAAATGAAGTTGGCGTTCCAGCCTAAGTTAATTATGTAGGACATTCTTTTATATATACATAAGATGTAAAAGTAGTCCTAGTCGCATACCTTAACACTAACCTTTATTCTTTTGTTAAATATGTGCTATGACTAGATAAGACTATTGACTTGCTGCACACCTTTCTTTTGGAGAAAACCTTGTGTGCCACACTTTATTTTGTATCCATGTAGTTGATTTACAAGTTGTTTCCTCTTTTTCTTATGTTTCTTGATTAACCATAAACTTCATGAGTTTTTTTTCTCTAGTAAGGAAGGAATTGTTAGGGTTGTCAAAGTTAGCAGGCAAGCTATTTGTTTTCCTAAGGTGATGGAAGGTGGGTTTCAATAGAAATTTAAGTTTGAACTAGGCTCGTCTATTAAAAAAATTCGTTTATTGTTACTAAAGCTGGTTATATAAAATTTTTTGATTGAAGCGCATGTTATGAAAGGGAGATGTATTCGGCAGGTTTGGGCAGTAGTTGGAGTTGGAGGAAATATTCCAAGTTAAGCAAATTGCTTATCAATTCATCAAGTAAAACATTGGATTCTAGACCTAAGAAATTACTACTTCACATTTTATGGATTGAGATAAGGCCTAAACAAGAGCAGTTTGTATGGCACTAATTTATTTGGTTCTTGTATTTTTATTTTAAAACACTCATTGATTGCTTTGATGACTATTATAATAAGCTTCTAACTGAGGACATGTACAGAGCTTGGGCATAAAGGCTAAAGAAAGGTATTTTTGCCAACAGGATAGAATCTACGGATAACGTGTTCTTTGGCGATGATTTTTCACAAAAGCAATTTGGTAGAGGATTAGTTTTTTAGGGTTTGTGAAAGAATTAAGAAATAGATTGTAGAATTACAGGCAGTAAGCATGCTTATAGGGAGATATTGATTTTAATTATATTGTGTTTTGCTTGCATGCTTGCATTATACCAAATATAGAGAAACAAATTGCCATTCGTTTAGGAATGAAGATGAGACAATTGCATCGTTGACTGATCAAAATAAGGGTTTATTCAGATTCGTTACATGGGTTGCTCCAGATTGCTACTGGTTCCATAAGGATTTATGCAGATGCTTAGAGCCTTTTTACTACTATTTTTCTAGAATAAGTTATTGTTACAACTGTTATTATTTGGCTGCTTTGTATTTTGATTGTTGTACTGGAGGAGGATTCTGTTATCTTTGGATAAATGAAATTAAAACTTATCCGAAAAAATGAAACATTAACTAAAAAATGAATAACTAAAAAAATGAATATACATGATCAAGGACTTGGTCTGCAAAAAACGGTGCCTCTTCATAACAGATATTATGCAATGCAAAGCTCTAAGATTCAAGATGAATAACTAAAAAAAACGTAAAAATAACTCAACAATGGAAGACAAGGTTATGACACATAATATTGATAATTACACGACTAAAAGTAATGGTAAAATAGTTTAAAAAAAAATCAAACATGTGCATTTAAATGAAATGATTAATAAGTTAGAAGAAAGGAAGTAAACCTGATGAAAGAAATGTTGAAGATTAGGTGTTGTTAAGTCAAAAAAAATTAAGTGCTGAAAAGTGTGAAACAAAATTAAGTGCTGAAAAGTGTGAAACAGATCCTTGAACAAGCATGACAGAACATTGAGAAAAAAAATGAAAACATCGCTATCCAATCTAACAAGGGACGTCGACTTGTAACCTTTGAACCCGAAGATTGGGTATGGGTTCATATGAGAAAAGAGAGGCTTCCAACACAAAGGAAATCCAAGCTATAATCGCGTGGAGATGGACCTTTCCACTTCTAGAAAAGATTAATGATAATGCTTACAAGTTGGATTTGCCAGGTGAGTATCAAGTGAGTTCCATGTTTAATGTTTCTGATCTTTCTTCTATTGATGTAAGTGAGGATTTGAGGATGAATCCTTTTAAGGAACGAGGGAATGATGTGATCCAATCAATGCAAGACAATATAGAGGATGTTCCAAAGGACAGCATAGATGATGTTTCAATGGACTTCCAAGTACCGAGTGCACCTCTTACACGAGCTTGGGCTAAGCAACAACAAAAAGATGTGCAAGTACTAATCAAGAAGCTATTCAAACAAGAGAAGTGGGCTTCAATCATCCATGCTTAGTTAACTTGCTTCAGGCTTACGAGCAAGTTATTTAGTGATTGGGCCAAATGTTGATATTTAGGCTTATCTTTTATTTACTGCCAGACCTTTTTAATAAGTGGCACATGTTTGTCATATGTTATTTTAATTGTTTTAAGTATCTATAGCAAGGACCTATGTTTTGGGACACTAGTTATTGGGCTTGGGTCTTTATTTGACATTTTAATTGGCCATCTAAAGGCTTATACGAGTTTCACTTGTTAGGATGCTTTAGAGTTTTGTCTTTTTGCTATAAATAGTATGTTGCAATTGTAAGACCGGATTTTAGTTTTTTTTTGGATGATTAATACAAGTAGTCTTCTTGGTAAGGCAAATTTCTTTGAGTTCTTCTTTGGACTCCAACAGAACTTATCAAAGTTAGTTTAAGTTTGTGGCATTCAAATTTTGATATTCTTGGTTTGCAATTGATTCTAAAGCATTGGGTCAAGTTTCCAATTTCCAAGGTATTCTTGGTTTGTGTTTTGTATTTAAATTATAGGGTCAAGAATCCTATTTTTGTTTCTTATTATTTTTTTGGGTTTCTAGTCTCTGATCCGAGTTGTTATTCGAAGGGGTTTTAGGACATCATTCTTGGGGTTTCTGTATCAACCGTTGAAATGACGCTTGTGTTTCTCGTGGATCTTGGAGGAAAAATGACGTGATCATGGCATTTTTGTGCTCGTGTAGGGAATGACAAACTTTAAGATATTAATCTTTGACTAAGTATGGTATGTATTAAATATTTGGAAATATGTTTTAGTTGTTAATCCAATCACATGTAAGTCTCTACCTAATGGTCCTATAGTTTCTAGGTGTTTCTCTGTTTTAATTTCTATTGCGTTAGATTTGTTCTTGATTATCTTTATGCTTATCTTGATATGTATGAACTTGAATTTTTCTCAATAATAGCGCATGCCTTTGCTAAACTTAGTTTATCCCTTTTAAAAGATTTATTTGGCTAAAAGAGCATCCAAAAAAAATACACCATGTTGTAATGACAGATGCTATCAACATTTAATAATAAAAAAGAATCTATTTTTGAAAAAAGAATACAGCCTTTGCTTTTATAGTTTGTTATAAAGTATTCATGGATTAAGTCAAAGTAAAGATGGTAGTTAATTGTATATCTGTTTTTTTTGTAATATCCAAATTTGAATCTGCATACTTACTATAAAACAAATTTGTTTATTATCTGCATTAAATCAAAAATGTTCTTTGAATTTCAATCCAAATTAAGTAATATTATCTACTGAATATTACAATTCACTAAATATTTGAATTCAATAAGTTAAAAAATTTAAATAAAAATAAAATCAAATAAAAATCAATTTAAAATTATTTAAAATAAATAAATAATTAAATTTATAATTAAGTTGTTATTATATTTTATTTTGGAAAAATTGTTGTCAACTTATTATCATATTTCATTATAGTTGATATAGTTTTATTTTAGTTCAATGTTATTATAAATTTTAAAATTTTCTCACTTGATAAAGTCTTTAATAGTTAATCTTGAGGCATAGTTCAACTCTCTTTATAAGCATAAATTTTGTATTTACTAATAAATGAATAATGAATTTAGATATCCGATTCGAATCCATTATTTACAAAAGTAAAGCAAATTTGAATAGTATATACTAGATATTTAAAAGTTCATATTTACATCTACCCTAAATCCATTATAGTTAATAATTATAGTATCAAAATTTGTAATTTCTAAATCTTCAAAAAGCAAATTAAATAGTTACGGATATTTGAATCTACTATTTATGTTAATATTCTTAAGTTAAACTCTTTCGGGTCTAATTAATATCTTTTGAAGTTTGAGGAAGACTCAAGACTATTTAACCTTGATTTTTTATAACTTAAAAGTAAAAATTAAATTCTTATGAAAGATTAAAATTTAAAAATTTAAAAAAAATCGCTTGATAATTTAATTTTTCAAAGTTACCTATCATAAATTACTTATTATAAATTACTTATTATAAATCATTATAAATTACTTATTATAATAAATTACTTATTATAAATCATTATAAATTACTTATTATAATAAATTACTTATTGTAAATTACTTATTATAAATCATTTGATAATTATTATAAGTTACTTTAAATTATTATGAATTACATTAAACGCAATTCCCCTTTCCCAAACCCAATTAATTCAATTATCAAATTGGAATAAACCTAAATCTAAAATGGGTCAAAGTCAAGTACCAAAAAAAAAAAAAAAAAAGGACAACCTGAATTTTCTAATGACCCGAGGCAAATCTGATTCCGCCCACCCAATTGCTAAGTCTATATATTATTTTCCTTGGCAGCATTTTCCGGTCAATGGTAATGTATATAACGCGTTTTAGAAAAGATTGAGAAGAAAGAAAAGATGGCTAAGCGTGCGGGCATGAGTCGGGATAGCGGCAGAGGCAGGAAAGGGTGGATGCTGACCGCCGCCGTCAATAGAATCTTCGAGTTTTTCAGATTGGCAGAGTTTGAGATCCTTTTTTTCCTCTTCTTCATTATCGCTTTTCTGATCTTCAAAGATCTCGTAAGTTACTTTTTATCTCTTTTTTTATTCATATATTGTTGTTTTGGGTCCAAAACAATTTTCAATTCTGATATTCCGAAAGGTTGATTGTTTTTGATGAATTAGTTTTCTGTTGCAAAATGGATATGGTGATAAAACCAATCCGAATCCTTTCTTCTTTAAAATAAAAATTACCAAAAAGAAAATATGATATCATCATAATGAATACTGAGTGGCAGGCAAATTATATGTTTATTTAGTTGGATATTTGATCAAAAAAGGGTTGAGAGTTATTTTGGAATAATTGGGTATGGGTTGCAGACGTCGCGGCCTGAATACAATCAACTGCTCTTAAAAAAGCCTGGTGGAGTCGATCTGTGGCCTTACTAAGAGTACGATGAAGAGGATGGTGGATGCAATGTGAAATCTCCTGCATAATTCGGTTCTTGATGCTTATTTTGTTTCTTTTCCTTTCACTTCCAGATGATGCTTTGTTGATTATTGTTGTTAAGGTCTATACATCGAACTCCAAGGAGCTTCCTGGCTTGACACTTTTGAAACAATACACTAGCTTTATTTTCTGTTTGGTTACTTTGCTGTTTGTTGTTGTTAAGATCTATTTATCGAATTCCAAGGAACCCTTCCTCGTTTGAAGTTGAAATTGTACTAGCTTTATTTATGTTTCGTTGATTTGTTGTTTGTTGTTGATAAGGTCTCTTTATTGAATTCTTAGGAACTCCTCCTGGCTTCAAACTTGAAAGAACACTAACAGACCATTGGATGGACTAGGCATTTCATTCAATACTCCTAACTAAATGCATATAAATGGATTCGAATTCACTTTGATGAAAATTTAAATTTCACGGTGTTCTGTTTCATTGAAGTTAATTATTAGTATAGTTGTTTTATTCTTTCCTACAAAATAGTTATTTTATTATAATTTTATTTAATTTCAGTGAACAAAACAGATTTATTGGCTTGGAAGTTGAAAATTGAGGGATTCGGGGCTGCTTTAACGGTTTAATTTTACCACAAAACTAAATTTTCTAAGAAATCGTAATTAAAATTAATTGATATATATAGTATATAACTAAATATTTTGGTAATTTACTGTTTAAATAATAAGTATTAGATAGTAGTGACCAATGAAGATTAGATGATATAATGATTTTCAAATATGATAATTTTAGATAAGATATGATTCCAAGATGATAGAATGACACGAGATATATAAAATAATATCGTATCTTATTAATTAATTAGATTATGGTTAAAGAAGAAATAATTATTTAAGAAAAAAGAAATTTGTGAATTTTATAAGAATTGAGATTATGAATAAGCTTATTAAGTCCAGATATGAAAGAAAAGGTAGTAATGCAAACATCACGTTTTGCATCTCATAATAATTGAGTTTTTATTTATTTAATTTCTTTTTGATTATTTCATTATCTTCTATAAAATCAGTAATACGATTATTAATATGATTGTGGATTTGTAGCTAATTAGTTAGTAGTATGACTTTTGATATATTATTCTTAAAAAGTTTGACGCAAGGCATATGCAAATACATGAAAGAAAATAAATAGAGAAATAAAATAAAACGTTATATTAAAATTTAAGAACAATGATATATAAAAAAGGACCATCATTCAGATACGTTTAATTTCATCCAAAAAAAGTAATTTTAGATGAATTTAAAAAAAAAAAAAAATCCTCACTTCGTTCTTTACAGTTCTAACAAACAATTTCTGTTGCTCAGAATCAAGTATTTACGCAAAAATTAAAATTTTTTATTATTGTCTTAAGATGGATTTAATTAATTTGACATGCACCAAAAATTTTTTGAAAAGCATATAGTAAAAAATTTGAAATATATATCTCTTTTTCTTTTAATTTTTTTTTCAACCTCCCTTCCCCTTCTACTTGGTACTTATCATTTTAAATTTTTGATAAAATCATCGTTTCACCTTCTATATAAAGTAGAAAAAAATGATTAGTACTAAATTGATAGCTATAAATTTTTTAAATTACAATCAAACATTTTAATATTAAATTTGGCTATAGCAAATTTATGATTGAATCCCACGTTTAGATAATTTTACATTCAAATCATTTCATGTTTAAATGATTTTAAATATTCTAAATTCAAATCACTTTGAATTATTTCAAACTCGAGCCATTTCAAATTGGTTCTTTAAATTTTTTAGTCAAATTGAATATGCATAGATTCAAATTCATAATTTTTAGACAGCTTTGAATTCGGATGCATTTCATCCCCTCCAATAAAGTTCAATTTCGCACCACCGTAAAATACACTTATATTCATTTTTTGTCGAACTGTTGTGCCACAACAGCCTAACTCTTAAAATATTGACAAGCTAAATGGTCCTTGTTAAAATGGCATAAAGGAATTTAAAAATAAAATAAAAAAGGAATTGTTACATGTTGACAATCTTACAAATACAACACCGAGGAAGAGACATCCAAAGGAAAATATTTGCTTCAACTCCGTAAAGGACAAAAAGCAGTGACCAACTTGCTGCTTTTTCCCTGAGGTTTCATAAAAATTGCAACCTGAACACAACAGAACAGAGTGAGTTGTCACACCATTCAAGAAATCTGCAGTTTAAAGAGTCCCTCTATAGAAGCAGCATGCGGGATCCAAAAAACTTTAAAAATTAAGGTGTTTGTGGGGTGCAATGGAAAGGCTTATCTATCGACCTAAGAATTCTCAGCCGCTGTGGAATTTGCCTCTGATGATCCAACCATTTCTTGGAAGGCATCCATGTCAATAGTTGTCATATCATCGATATCAGCCTCCACCTCTGTCATTATCTCATCCCTGTCTCCGACCATAGGTGGTTCAACTCCGTTTTGGGTTGAATTAGACTGTGGTTGAGCTTCATCACTGGCCTTTTCTGGCTGTGGATTTGGCACCATTTGTGGATAGGGTTCCGTACAGACCGCCAATGTAGAGGTAACCAGCAAATTCTACATAGTACGAAAAATTGAATCATGACTAAGCATTGGTCTATCAAATAGAAAGAAAATGAACAAATGGAATGATAAAATAAAATCATTAACGAGTTGGCTCACAGTAGCACAAATTGATTTCGACTTGAAAGACTAAATCATCAGAAGAAATAAGAACTGAAATAGAAGTGTTGGGGGAGAAAACCAAAAAAGAATCAATATCTCAAAATCTCAAATATTCATCATCCAAAACCTTACTCAAAACTAAACTAACATAAATATTTATAACTAAACCCAAAACCCAAATAAAATGCAAAATACCAAAAATAACCCTAAAACCCTGGTATTTGGAAAAGTAAGTAAAACACTTTACTAATTCATATAAAATAACCTAAATTAGCTAAAACAGCATAAATGCATGTAATATTAAAATTAATCCTATAAAATATAAAAATCCCATAAAACTTAATCTCTCAACTAGCATATTTAAACCCCCCATCAAGACTACATTAACAATTTTAAAGTATTGACAGATACGACCAAGTAAATTAAAATATACAAATTCAATCATCATTTATGAAAGGTTCAAGATTTTCTGGGATTGGAATTAGCACAATTCCAAAGGTCCCCAAAACTTTCAATCAATGTAAATAAAGCTGAAGTGCAGGACAAAGAGAACTTATTCCCATTGAAAGGACAAAGCTATGAGGCCAACCATATCTCAGAAATATTTGAAAAAAAAAAAGTATATTTAAGTCAAACTCTGTCCAGTGTAAGTTGACTCAATTAAGTATTCAACCCATGGTACATAAAGTTTCTAAAAGAAAAAAGGAACTAATTCAAGATGAAAACTAGCTCCTGCAGCTAATAGTAAAACTCATAGAAGCATTGAGGTAAGGGAGACAGAGAAACAAAGAGACTTTGACGGATAAAAGCAAGGAAACACAATTATAGGAGTTCTTATTACCATACCTTTTCTAAGGCTAGGGCAAGCTTTGATAGATTTGGATAGATGCTTCTTGCAGCCAGTAAGATCTGTTGAGCATTAAATTTATGCCAAAAAAAAAAAATAGAAATTTTAATAGCAGTAAAGAGAAAAGTTATCATGACATTTATCACTTCACAAAATTTTGATGAATATTATACTGGAAGGTTTGAAGTTGAATTTAGTCGCTGTACTTTCACAAAATGATCCAATTATTCCTTGTACATAAAATTTCAGTATGGCAGCAGTGGCAGTCGTTAAGTGAATACTGTAAATCAAGGCAGACAACAAAGCAAGCAATACAGGTATATTGGTTAAATTATCCAAAAGATTGAGAAATTGATAGAAATGTAAATCAAGAGAATTCAGGAGAGATAAGTTAAATAAAGAAGTGCATCAAGAATCTTGGGCAGCTAATTATTAGCATGCACAAAAATCAGTGTTTCAGATGAGAAAGGAATGTTGGACTGAAAGGTGCGGAAGTGGAAGGTAAGATTAAGCGAGTGCATTCATTAAAAAAACTTCACATGGACCCATTGAGGACAAAATGATAGGAAACTCATTTATCAGTGATTCATAGTCCAAGCAACATTATCATGTTTTACAAAAATGCTACAGAGACCAAAACTACTTGGTATCCACCTCCAATCCATAAATAAGCAGTTAGGATTAATCAGCAACATTATTTCACAACTTTCCTGAGGAAATGAACTATGGTTAAGTGATAGGAAGATACAAGGAATTTTTGAAACTCCAGTGCAGACAAAAAAGACCTACATCTACATAATATGCAAACATGGAAGTGGAGAGACAAGCCAGCTAATTTATATAACTTTGATGTAGCATCTGGTGAGAAACTTCAGAGCTTAAGTTGCAGCACGTGTGAAAAGTTTAGTTGTCCTGGTGGCTAATGAGTAGGCAGTAGGTGCCAACCAGGTCAGTAATGACTAGACTGTAGGTGCCAACAAGATGCTCACATAGCAGAGGGGATGATGTTCCTGAAATCTAGTAAATACCAAAAGAATTTGACTTTCAGTAGATTATGGATGCTATTCAAGTGAAGTTGGAAATAGAAAAAGCTCAAGTGGATGCCTGACTAGTTGACGCAATCTTCAAGTCCCTACAGATTGCAACTACATATTATCTTCCAAAAATACATAGGTGCTTGGTTAGTGGATTGTTACTTTTAGCCAAAAGAATAACAACATTATGGCAAGTAGATATTGTATCAGTTAACAAGGAATATCTCATGTTGAGAGAGAAAACAATGGCATGTGGCAAGATCCTACAAGATCGAAGGCTCTATAACTACCAAAGACAAGTCAAGAGCATAGTACTTCACAGACTAATCTTAGCAGCAAATAAGCTCACAAGCATTCCAATTACAGTTCTAGTCCTTTATGTTCATCTGAATCAGTATAATAGCTGCATTAAGATCCATTGCTCCAAGGTCTTTTAAGTATCTCTTATAGTTTTGTTATTTGAATTGTTCATGCAACTGCATTTCAGTCAATTTAAAGTATTCGGTTTCATTGTCTCCTTCTTAACATGGTGGTATTACTGATTTAATTTAAAATTTAAGTAATTTGGTGAAGCAGAAAGCAAATAAGCTGAATAGGGAATTATACTTAAGGTTTTCTTTTGTTACTTTGTTGTATATATGGGGCTTAATTATAATAGTTTATTCGGTATTTTACATTTACATTAGGGTTGAGTATCCTATTTGGTATTCCTTATCCTATTAGGCATTGTTTTAAGCTTTGATTGCTAGTTTTCCATCAGACTTTAGTATTTTCAACATTCTACGTGAATAGGAGTTCTAATTCTTTTATGATTAGGGTCTAAGAAGATCAGCATGAATGACTGATGTTGAGAGACAAGACACAATCAACTTTATTTGCGTTAACAAAGTACTAAAATTTGAGTAGTACGTTGTCATGTTGGTCATTTGTTGCTCACATGTCAATGGCTCTATTCAAACTACACATGAGGAGCATAAAACAGTTCTATGCATCGAGTCGTTTTAGGAAACATGGCTCTAGATCTGGGTTAAGAAGGAGTCCAGATCTAAACCCCTCTTATCTCTCCACTAATTGCAAATAGGATCTACTGGTAGATAAAGACCAGCTATATCAAAAAATAAAATTGTCTTACATGCAAATAAACAAAATCAATCTAGGAATAACCAAATTATAGTAAAAAGACTAAAGTAGTCAATGAAGATAATAGTAACAATATCATTGAATTACAGTAAAATTTACGGAAGATGATACAAAAAAAAGTAATCACCTCACAGATTCTTTGAAGAGTAAATGGTGGGCCATCAATAAAACAATGAAGCTCTGCAAAGAAGGAAAAAAAATTGAATACTAGAACAAGATGAGACTACAAATCACAAAAATTTGAAACAAATGCTTTAAACACAAAGTAGACTCTAAATACTATAATGAATACACGCAAAATTCACCAAAAATACAAAAAAACAAGGATCATCTCAGCTTTCCAACATGGTTTCTCCTCCATCCCACTATTCCATGTTTGCTATTATCATCATTCGTTCTTGTCACAAATAAGATCTCTTTTATCCCTCAGTTGTGGGGAGTAGTAATTCAGAACTTTTGACAAGTAACAGAAGACGTGTAAAACTGCTAGCAATTAACACTTGATAATCTAATAGACAATGAAAGTTAAAACAGCCAAAGGACAAAAGAAAGTCCATTTTCTCACTTTACTATTTTCAAAAAGCTTGAGAGAGAGAGAGAGAGAGAGAGACCAAATTATTCTTTAATTAATCACCTATAATCCAGAATATAGACTCCAGCATAAGCACCACTTGATGATCACTTGCATTCCTTAAAACATTAGGTAAAATCCCTTTTAGGTAGTCACTAAATAAAGCGAAAATGTAGCAAGCTTCAACAAGAAAAGCTCTTGCTATTTGCCTGCTGAGGATTAAAATGAGAGAGAGATTTGAAAGTATCCCTTATGAATATCATCTAATGCCAAAGCAACTCCTTCAAAACCAAACTTAAACCTTGTCAAAAGATTCACATTAGCAACAAGGAACATGCAGTCCATCCCTTGCAAATGCCTGGGTAATTGTAGAGATGGAAACCAGTAATGTTAAATAGAAGTAACAATGGAGAAGTAGAAAGAGGCAACTGGCAAGAATGGAGGATATAATAATCAACATCCTTAAGCAGTTCTAGTATGAGCCTGCCTAGCAGAAATCGCTTTCAAGAGAATTCATGGCTTAATGGAGCAGCTAAACTAAAGTTGTAAAATTTTTGAACAACAGTAACATAAAACTCAAAATCATAGGTACTAAAACAGCAACAATTAAAAAAAGTATACTACAACACCACAACTCTCCAACAAAGAAAGCATTTTCCGAACATGAATCATTTTCAACTCGTTATCCTAAAGTAATTTGGAAACCCAGCAAGAACCAAGTGTACCTTAAACTTGGATTGTACTTCTTGTCCTTTAATCTTCTATAATTATGCTCAAGTTATAAGAGGAAGACATCCCTGAATTGAATAACTCAAATGCACTTATTTTAACTTCATCATTTCCCTCCATTTCCTTTCAGATCGTTCTTTATAAAATTCTTATCATATTCTAATAAACGTTCTATATGTTTTTAAGCTTGTAATAAGCGTTTTGCTAAAGGACTTAGCAATAGGTCTCATGCTTATTTTGACATGATGGATTCACAGGGGTATGAGTTAATGCCTAACATAAAAAATAGAAATTCTAACTCCGCTTCTTAACTCAAACACTTAATCTGTATTATCACGCCATCGATCTCAATGAGAGTTTGGATTTCAGCTTTAGGAAAATTTACCTTCCTTTCAGAAGGGCAGGGTTCAGTGCAGTAGGATCATTATAGCATTGCCCCAATCAGGGATGGGCACTTAAATAAACAAAAGCTTAGCCAAGGTAGGGCGGGGATGAAAGTATTTGATGGTCAGGCAGGGCAGCGTAGGAAAAATCAACCCTGCCCCGCCCCATTGCCATCCCTATCTAACACGTTTGTATGTGTGTTCGCTCTTAAGACTCGAGCGTTTATATTCTTTTCATTTATGCTGAAAGCTCAAGTTATTTCAGCCCATCTCACCTTACCATTGTTACTCCAGTTACCTTCCTGTTGTCAGTGATTTTTCCATGCCCTTGCTTCTGTTTTGTGCCACCATCCTTTCAAATAGTGTGTGGCTGTTTGGGTCTATGATAGAGAGAGATTTCTTGAGAGTGCAATTTAGCGCAGCAACTGCACATTTAAGGAAGAGAAGCAGTGCCATAAAGTGCTCATTTCTTGGAATACATTCAAAAAAGATAAATGAAGTCCTAGTACTTACAAAATTAGTGTCCTTTAGAGTAATATGTCAGCCTGTGCTTCTAGATTATAGCACTTCACAAAGAATCTTGCACCTTTAGTTTATTATTTTATTATCATGGTTGCTCTCGAGAAGTATTGCAATACTCTTCATAGGGTATAATCTCTAGAAAACTTCATTATGCTAGAGAGGAAGGTCATGCTTGATGAGTGCGCCAAATATGCAATAAAAAACAAGTTGTCTGGACTTTTACTTATGATAGTCCGCTTGTTGTAATAAGAGTTTTCTTATGATGATCAATTCTTTCAGCTCCCGAACCATGTCTAGTGTTGTAGACTGATTTTCCAAAAATTATTTTTCAAAATGGAGGTGGGAAGCGTGAAGGCTATAATCATGCCATTTAACAGGAATGGCCAGGCCAGTGTTCCTTAATCTTCACATTGCTTGCTCCCTTATTCAGAACTACTAATGTATACTGAATCAAGCATGATAAAAAACTAATAACCTAAATGATTTAAAAACAATTTTTATGAAAAATGAAAAGAAAGTAAAAAGCCAGCCCAACTTCATTACAATTCCTTTCTTCCTCTTTCTCTCTGATTAATCTCTCTTCTGCGTTCACCAGGTAAATAACTTCATTGAAAAAGCAATCTACCATACTCAAATTTACATCATTAAAATCAGCAGCACCAACAAAAGAGTAGCAAATGCAAACAGGTTAATTACACACTTGGTACCCGAACTATAGTCAAATGTTTTTTCAATACCTAAAATTTTAAAATGAGGAATTAAGTACTTAAACTTTGCTTCCGCTTATCAGTTTGCACATGATACTAACTCTATCAGTCAAATGGGTGATATGCTCGCAAACAACAAATAAAAATTTACCACATGTAAAAATGCAAAATCATTTTTTTCTCATTTTCATTTCTATTTTGACATTTTTGTAAAAAGCTAAAAATTCAACCAAAAAACTCAAAGTTAAAAAACAGAAAAAATGGGGGGGAGGGGGGGAAGAGAGAGAGAGAGAGAGAGAAAGAGAAGGTAGGGGGAAGGCTGTCCTACGCTATTCTGGCCTAGCCAATTGGTGAAATCTGCCTAGCCCAAGGCAAATCAACACCAATCAGCCTTAGGCTAGCCAGCCTCCATCCCTCTTGTCCCTTACTTCCTTTCCTCTATTTCCCTCCTTTTCCTTCTCTCCCCCATTTTCTCCCTTCCCTTTGAATTTACCTATTTTTTTTTTCTGAATTTTCTTTACTTTTTTAAATTCAGAAATAAAAATAGCAGAAAAGATGATCAAAGTAAAAAAAAAAAAGTTAATCAAAAGTAAGAAAAAAAAAAGATTTGGCATTTTAAACACAACAAATTTTTTGGTTGTTTTTGGACACATCACTATTTGACTAATTACGTTAATCTCATGTGCAAATTGATAAACAGAAGCAAAGTTCACAAACTAATAGCGTTTTTTAAACTTTATAACCAGATTGAACATTTGACTCTTAACTAAGGTACTATTTGTGTTATTAACCCAATCCAAATTAAAAATCTCTCTCATGAGTCATAACCTCAAATCCTTCTCTTTTTAGCTCCAACTATGTTAGCCACTAGACAAATCTAAACTACCAACCCTAATTTTACAAAGAAAAAAGGAGAAAATGACAAGCAATGACTGATACCAAGCTATTACAGTTTCAATAACAAAGTGATTTGCATTGGATTAAGTATTTGAAATGAAAAATTTAGCATAATACTCGAAAGAAATGAACCAAATCCATCCCACCTTCACTTTCCCAATAAACCCAAATTAATAAACCTATTCACTCCCCCCCCCCCCAACTGGCCCCTCTCCTTCTCACACAATATCTCACAAGATTCAATCCCCCTTTCCAAACCCGCAATGCACTCGCTCTCAAGAATTATATTGCCAATATATAATAGCATTGCGCCAAACATGAAGTATCTGGTTAAGTTTCAAATAATTACGTAACAATACTTGATCCAATCAAGCAAAAGGCTTAATTCTTTTGATATAATGGAGATTCCATAAAGACTTTTAGCACTGTCACTGGGAATGTCACATTCTTCCGTTTTAACAAATGAGATAGCGTTGTTTAAATTAGAGAGAGAAGAATTATAGGTTTATTTTGTCTTGTGCTATTTGAGGAACAAAGTTTCCATTTGGTTTCCAGGAAGATATTTTTTTTTTCTTTTGCTTTTCAGATTTTCTTTTTGTTAATTTTGAGTTCAATTACTTTCCATTCAGAATATTAATTACATTAGAAATTGCCAAATGGACTGACATGTAGGAATACATGTCTAAAGGAAGTGGTTGCTGACAAGGTAGATTTAACATCTTACCAAACTGAAAACCATAGAAAGATCTCATTCTAACTTTTTAAAAAGATTACTTCATGGTTAAAATAAGAATTATGAGAGATGTTTAGTTATGAGGGTTAAAATTTAAGGATGGCACGTGTGATTTTCCTGAAAAATATGTCAAAAGCCCATCTAAAGAAATTGACTTGACCAGAGCATCCGTATCATAAGATACGTAGAAATAACATAACACTCCTCCATTCCTATTGCAAGAAAAATTGAAAATAACAAATAAGAAGCTTCTATAAATCAAAATTAAAAATATGAAAAAGTTGAGAATTCCTTAAAATTTTAAAAAGAAATCTACATTAAGTTTTTCCATAATTTTCAATTGAGCAAATCAAGTCTCTATGTTATGGATCTGTTTTACTACTTGCTTTAACCAAGCCAACCTAATGAAAATCATGATGAGTTAAAAAAAATAATTGACAAAGTATGAACTGCTCCCAGATAAATCAATATACAAGAGCCTCAAGTTTTGCCCAGTACCTAAGAAAAGTCAAAAGATCAAAATGATATTGGGCATTTTCAAAGGCATTAATGATTCATAAATCACATACAACCCCACTTGGACACATCTATAAAAATGCCTCTGTAGAAAAGGCAAAAAAATTATTGATACTTTCTTGTCTGCATCCAAGCTCCAAGTAGAAGAGCAATAGCACTACTGGAACATAGATTCATCTAGTACTACTGTGCTCACAGACACCTCAGAATCAACGTTGCTAAGTTTATTTTCCTCTTAAGATCAGATGGATGCTTTAACATGCCAATTTTACTCATGTTTGGGATGGATAAGAAAAAAAATGGTTTAGAAAGTACCTTCATCTAGCCGAGTAACCAGCTCTAAGTAAGTTTCACCCAACGAGGCAATGTGTTGATCACTTGTCATTTTTGCCTCAGGATACTCAGATAAAACCTTAATGATAAATTACAGAAATAAGGATCATGTCTACAAGAAGAAAACACTGAAGAAAAAAGATATTATCAAATTTCAAAATCCGAAAGAGCAATAAGTCCATTACAATACCAAGTTCAGGTATAAAAACCAAAACATTTATATCTCATTTCAAAGAGACCAAGAAAATATACCAGTTTCAACTGAAAGGATAGCATGCTCCTCAGTTTCTCCCAATTATGCCTGCGTAAAATACAAAAACAAGAATTATCTCTTTATACATTAAAATATCCATTATTCTTATTCATATTCCCATAATACCCATAAACAACAAATGTTTACCAAAATACATGATGCATAAAAATATATTTGATGGACAGCATTGGAATTTGGGGAAAATTAACCGACAGACAATCATGTTTCTATAAATCTGTCAAAACTGATAATTCAAAGTAAAATTAACTTTACATTCAGGCAGAACCATAAGATGCCAACTACCACTGTCAACATCATACAGACTCACATCAAGAAAATCAGATTGCATCGGAGATTAACTGAAAGTTATACATATATATACGTATAGCTTTCAGTTAATTTCCAATGCAATCTGCTTTAACATACATATATATACATATGCTTCATTTTCAGAACCTGCTTGCAGCATAATTTAACATGTTACCACAGGACACTGCATAGCTAAAATAACTTCATTTTCACAATATGCCAGCGGCATCAATGCGAAAATGTAATAAAAACATGCAAGTGAATGTGAGACAGCAGGAATTATCATGCAGATATTGCTGCCAGCAATTATAGCAACAAAAAACATTATGGCCACTGCTGGACCAGTGGTAATATTATAAAACGGTGGCAACAAAAGCAATTCTAAAAGTGGCAGCAGTATAAGGGCAACAACAGCAAGGGAAATACTGCATGGATCACATGGTTGACATGTGATGCCATTTGCATAGAGCAAAAATTGATAAGCAAGCATCAAAACAATAGTCATCCAAGAGTCATTTTGGTGCTGTTCCCATGTCCATTAAGATGTCATTAAGCATGTTAGCCGCAGCCTCAAAGGCCGTTTAGAAGCATGAGCTTTTCTAGTACCCCCAAGCCTTAATTGGGCACATGTCTATCGATGATAAACTTAGTTTGAAGCCTCAGCAGGCTTTAATAGTTGCTTTTTAGACTTAAATTTTATTTGTAAAAGTTGATGAAGCAGGTTCTTAGATAATTATTTCTTCTACATTTATGGGATATTTTGGAATTTTAGGTTGCAGGAAATTGCAGATTCTGAATTTACAATCTCAGTTTGGTTCTTCCTTGTGCTACAGAGTTTGATTTATATTTATTAATTGGTTTCAACTTTCCACTTAAGAGTGTAAATATTTCTTAAAGTCATTGTTGCACCATAACTGCTAGTGGGTAAGACAGCAGGCAAATATGTGACAGGAAATACGCTTCCCACCCATTTCCCACCTCTACCCCCTGACTGGTGCCAAATCCGCTAAGGGAAGGAAATTCTTTCACACCACTACCCATGGTTATCCAAAGAGGAAGATGATCCCCACCTCTCGTTTCTTATGAATAAAAGCAGTTATAATTTAAATATAAATTGAAAATCTACAATAGTTAATTAACAATTATAATAGCATTCCAATATGCATTTCCAACTAATATGATAACATTTACCGTATTTCAAATTCTATTTATTTTATTACCACATTAATCAATTAGATTAAAAAAGACACTAATCAATTAGATTAAAAAAGACACTAAATTCAACAAGAAGTGCTATCCTAAAAAGAACAAAAAAGAATTACAATAAAGTAAATAAAACTAAAAATGTTCAACATGCAACAAAACTAATAAATCCTTAACACAACTCCAAACTACAAAACCATAAAAGTAAAACTATTTATTCAATATACAATCCATTATTGGGGTGGCAGTGGGGGTATATACTATATATTGAGAATGGGATAGTAAGGGATACCTCCGCTAAATCATACCATCAAATTCTCTCCCTAGAATGCACCCCAAACCTTTTAAAGATAAGTCCATCATAGAAGATCCAACAAGCCTTTAATAGTTAATAAACGGAGGAAACCAGTTCAAATTGGCGGGAAAATAAAGAAGACTTAACTGGGGAACTTGACTAGGATGATAATTATTTCTTACTATGATAATTGTGTATATTGAGTAAACATTTTCTGGGTGCATTTCTAACAAATAGCTATGATTGATTACCTAGCCCTTAAGAAAATATTAGGATGAAGAATTCCTCTCTTGTATTACTTCATCATTAAGAATACTTATGATGGAGTCTAGCTAGCACCTCCTAGTTGTAGCCTACTAAGAACTAGTTTCCTTAGGACCCTTGTATAAAGGGACATAATCTTTCTTTTGGAATAGTTTTTTAAAACATGTCAACCATATCATTGTGCACTGTCGAAATTTCTAATTGTCATCAACAGCTTTCTTCTGTTATTTTTTACTTAATTTGACTTACTACTTTGTTGCAACAGTCCAACTGAAAATTCTAGCTGTTGCTGTCAAGGGAGCAAGCTGCATTGTAGGCGTTAGACCCATTATATTGCCTAAGATGCAAGACACAAAAAGCACACTATAATATGTATATTTGTGTGTTTTTACATGTGCCTGTGCGTATGCATAAAATAAGCTTAAGATTATAATTTTGATGATAAACTTTAAATCGTAGTCTTGTTTATCCTACAAAACATGCAAAATTTTATTTTTCTTTTGTTGGCCAATATGCCTGATTTCCTTATGATCCATAATTTGTAGTTGAATACTCAAACATTGAGAACTAGAGTTTGATAATGTTCTTTTTCCTTTTTCCTATTAAAGGAAGGATGTTCCCCTTTATTCGTGAGTAAAGGCAAGCGGAGATAGACTTTGCTTTCAAGAAGCACCTTGACCTTGAATGCTCTAGGGGAGGGGAATGGGCAACAACAACACAAACTATGCTGCTTATCTGATAAAAGAAGGGATTAGCGACTGGCATATCACAAGTTAGCCGGTCTCTGTTACCCTTGACGTATATTCGTGTTGGACTAATTTCGGATGCTCTTACAATTTTAGCAATCCCCTCCTTCCCGGCCCTTATGCATCTCTTGCAGCAAGTCTTCCCCACCCCGTCTCAAATTGGATGTCAGTCTTCCCTTGACCAATGGATCAGCACCAATCACCTTCCCTCCTGTCATGGGAATAGGCTTATTCTTCATGACAAGCCTTTTCTTTAGCAATCAATTAACTTCCCCCTCCCTAGCCATAAGCTTTAAGCGAACTAGCCCTCTTCGTGCACATAGATGCCCTAAGTTGAAGTGGTTTAAGAGTAGTTGCAGTCTTCCTCCCAGCCTGATATTGTCTTTTTTCGTTCATTTGTTAAGTAGAGGGCATGAATCTTTTTCCTTCTGTAGGCCCATATGCCTCTCCTTTTGTCTGATGATGATAAGGTCCTTTTAGTCCTTCTATCATTGTAAGCATTAAAATAACGAAAGTTTCAATCAGTCATTTTTTTTTTTGGCTGCCTACCCCTTTACCAAAAAGCATGTCTAAGAGCACCTAGTGTGCACTTGATCAAATGTGCCTCGTCCGAAATGGTATGAGGCACTTTTAACGTATGGAGCTACGGCACAACACCTAGGCATGTCTCGGCACATGCCTTGACAACATTATTTCTAGCTAGGAGTCTATGAAAATAAAAATGTACTATTTCTACTTCGAGAGACAAATTATTATCAGTGAATATTCAGCAACACTGCTCATTTAAATTCATGATGCAATCAACCTTAGTAAAGGAAACACAAATGTCAAGCTTTTAGATTTTTTTTTTTTTTGTTTAATCAGTTTTCTCTGTTTTTCAGAAGAATCCAAATTTGAAAATTACCAAAAACTCACCTAGCTATCCTACATCAATTTGGTATCATAGCTAAAAAAAATCCTAAGGTTCTTGCTTTACTTGAGTTAAAAACTGAAAGCCATAGAAGATTTAAGTTTTTAATCAATTTCATGAAAAAAAAAGAAATCAAAATTCTGAGGGGGTGCACGTCAACTCGAAGCCAAATCGTTGTCCAAGATGGAAGAGGTGTTATAAAAAATTCTCCAATCCAAGCTAACAACTTAGTGATGCACTAACTGGTCAACCTTTCCTTAACAGGCAAAAAGATAGAGCAACCCAAGATCGTCAAGTGGTAGGAGAAATAAATATGAAAATCATGATAGAATTTCTAGATTTTGAGAGAGGTCAATCCTAAAATATTTTTCCAACTTAATTCTAATCAAAATTATTTTGATCTATGTTACTCAAGCTTGGACGTGAATGTCCGATATTCGTATGTTTCACAAACAGTATGTTCAATTTTTTCTAAGTTTTTTCATGTATTTGGGGGTCCTTCGAGAGTCATATCCCCATACTCATATCCAAATATGCATCGAACATGTCTCAGACATAGGTACTTCAAAAAAAAAAAAAAAAGAAAAGTTGGAGCAACATAAATTTTGATTGGTTTTACATGCACATTCTGATCCTTAGATTTGCCAAGAGGAAGCTTGTCAAGTAGGCAAAAATATGGTGCATGGTGTAAAGTAATATAACCAGGTGGGTATGAACAAAAGCAGTGCATGAAATGAGATGAAGGGAAAATTGAAAGAAAATTTTGCCACCATATGCTTAAAGATGTATATGAAGATCTTATTTTTAAGTCGTTAACAAATCAGTGGCTCAATGTAGGCAAAGATTTGATGAGCTAATGATTAGGAGTAAATTTGTGTAAGATATAAAGTAGCAATAGCCTTATTCAAAGTAGGCATGAAACCTAAAAAGCGTTGCTTAGATTGCTTGTCTGCGACATGAGGGACACATTCCAAGCAACACTTTGAGTGGAGAACAACTTAACCTAAACACCTACTAAGAAACTCTTGCTTCAACCAAGGACATAGTAGCAACAAGATTTACTAATGCAAACCACAATACAAAATCTTTTTACGTTCTAATACTAAAGGCAAGGGCTTGAAATCAAATATTGAAGAAAGGACAGCAAGGTTTTACTTGCTTCAAGAGTGAGCAAAACGAACATGTGAAAGTCCAATGTCTAAGGAAAAGTAACTTGCTTGTGAGAATAGATCAAAAGGAGAAAGAAGCAAAAGAACATGATCACAAAGACAACTCATTTGATAATGGTACTTCTTTAGCTAATGATCTCGAAGATAATTGTTAATATGGATAAACTTCTCCCTTATTCGTTGTTCAACACATTTTTGCATCTCCTAAAACTGAAAAACAGATGGCAACGGACTTCATATTCAAAACTTTGATTAATTGTGGTGATCAAGCTAAAAACTTTATCATTTAGGATCGAGGAAGCACAGACGCGCAGCATGGGACAACATGAACATGGTGATACCGTGATACAGCAATTTTTGAAAAATAAAGACATGTTAATAAAATATGCATTTATATTTTGATACAAAAAGTTTTAAACATTATTAAATTATTGAGATAATTAATTATCCTGCAAATATCTGTGTAAATAGGCTGCATAGCCTTCAATATAGGACTTTAAATATGTTAAAACCAAATGCTATGGGCCAACATGCTTAAAAATTTATTATACCCAACACTATTTATAAGCCTATAATATATTAATTCCTCTTTATTTAGCCCATCCTACATAAGCTACTTTTCCCTACTCTTTTACAAAACCCTAATTGGCTTGTACTTACCAGCAACCCCTGTCTACCATTTCCTCCTTTAATGCCTAACATCAATATTTTGCATGTAAGACCACAATGCCAAATCAGCCTTCTGTCCATTTTGTTTATTTCTATTCCTATTTATTATCTGGAATCCCCCCTCATTCCTTTAGTCAAGGAGTCACTGCTATCAGCTTTATCTACGACAACTAGCGGTGTTCTATGTTTTGTATTTTTACGTCACTCTCTTTTTGTTTGAATTTCTGCTATTGCTTCTCATGTCCAGCCATGTCCAATTTTTTTTTTTTTTTCCTGCCATGTTGGATATGTAGTCAAGCGTGTTGGAGGCGCATCAATGTTAGACTCAGATACGACACTAATAAAGGGATGCAGCTTATTCGCGCTTTCATATTTTAGGATAGAAGTCGCACGTATGTTGTCTCAATATCCACGGTGGACAGCCATAAACTGCAAACTTAACCTCAGCCTCGACCATACAAGGTTGGTTGGATAACAAAACTTTTGCTAAAACAAGAATTTGTGTGCTTACATTGATTCTATACTCCTTGGTTGACCTTGGCTTTTATGATCAAGCTGTGAATAAATTAGGGAGAGAAAATATATATACTTTTCACATTGGCAACAATACAGAGCCAACAAGCTTACCTATTTTCAAGAAATCTGAAGAAAATCATAAATCCAAACCAACAATTGTTATTGAAAAATAAGATGATGAATATGAATGTTTTATCTAAGAAGCAATTTTCAAACAGAGAAGTGATGCAAGGAGGAATGATAAAGATAGCAAAGAATAGAGAAAGAGTTAAAAAGTAGTTGAAGCCAGACATGAAGGATAAATTAAGGTTCTAAAAGAAAACTTTTTGATAAAATATCAAAATAGAAAAGAATACATTACTCAAATGTCAACCCTTAATGGGTATTTATACCAAATACTAAGTCTCCTACTCACACATATTTCTTATTCCTACTCATAAGTATCTTAAAAACATAGTAATTATCCTAAAATGATAATTACCTTATTTTAAAAGAATAAAAATTATCCTAAGTGATAATAAATTCTTAAACATAAAACCTTATCCTAAAGCAGTAATCTAAAAGAAACGAAACTCCTATCCTAAATAGTAATCTAATTGAACTATAATTCTTAAAGTCAAAATAATAACTTGATCCAAAACAAAATCCTAATTGAAATAAAACTGTCATCCGTCGATGCTGCCACATCATTCTTTCCCGGTTGAAAAAATATCTACTAAAAAGAACTTTACACAGTCCGAACTTCTTAGATTTTCACTTACGAGAATTACCCTTAGAAAACCCTTCTTTCCTCAAGTGGACTAGCACCAAATCTACCCCTTCAAATTCCTTGAAACGCACACATTGACTAGCAACATTTGCATGAGCCTCCTTGCACGTTTTTAAAGCTACCTATACCTCCTCACAGACCTTTTGGATGTGATCAACAAAAGCTTCTCCATCATCACTCAACTTATCTTCTTGAAAGCTCCTCATTGGTGGCAAAACCTGTGGCAAGTTGTCACTAATTGACAAAGCAAACTCGTCCAACAACATTTGAAGTAAAACAAGTTGTTCTTTAAAGTTCTCATTCCTACTAGATTTATTTATAACCTTGTTGCCTCCATTCTACAAGTCTTTTTTATCATCTTGGCTAGTGGTAGTCATCACCCTCTTGATCATCAAGGATTCTCCTTGTGCAGGGTATATATCTACGTAATCCTCATCGTCATTATATTCATCATAAATTGTATCTAGCAGTTCTAGTTCTTTTTCTTCAAAATAAGTTTCTACAGTGACTCCCCAATCCAAGTAGTCCTCCTCGAGTAACTCTGTGCGGAAATCATTCGCTTGGACATTCACTCCTCTGTCATTCAACTCTACAGTATGTAACAACGGATCTTCCATTCCACCTCGTACTGGAGAGTTTGCAAGTCCAACATTATGGAAGGGTTCTTGGGCTCTCCTTCATCCAACACATCCTCAAGACTACCTTCCGGCAAGTCAAAAAGGTTGTGGTCACCTTCCAGAATCTCCATTCGCTCTCCCATGCATCCTTGTCGCTGTAAAGCATGTATAGCCCATGATAATTCTTCAATTGTGTGCCTCAACTCAATCAATTCCCCTTACTGTCCCTGGTTCCCTCTCCCATAGTCTCTAACACGTCCAACCATAGCTAAAATTGAATCTAGACAGCAAATATAGGATCTATTTCACTCTAATACCAATTTGATGTAGGGAGGAATGATAGAGATAGTAAAGAATAAAGAAAAAAATTGAAAAATAATTGACGTCGGACACAAAAGTTAAATTAAGGTTCTAAAAGAAACTTTTTGATAAAACATCAAAATAGAAAAGAATACATTACTCAAAGGTCAAACCTTAATGGTTATTTATACTAGATACTAAGTCTCCTACTTGCACTAGATTTCTTGTTCCTACTTATAAGTATCTTAAAAGCATAATAATTATCCTAAAATGATAATTACCTTATTTTAAAAGAATATAAATTACGCTAAGTGATAATAGAATTCTTAAACATAAAACTTTATCCTAAAGCAGTAATCTAGAAGAAATAAAACTCTTATCCTAAACAGAAATCTAATTGAACTATAATTCTTAAAGGAAAAATATAAAACTTATCGTAAACAAAATCCTAAATGAAATAAAATGTTATCTGTTGATGCTCCTACATCAAGAAGAAAGGATCCAGGGCAACCTTTCCTATTCTAGCAAGTAAGTTCAAATAATGCGCTGGTTTAACCTCCAACATGCCTCCTAAAGTAGCTTAAGTGCTATTCTACTTTTCTGACATTGTGCCAAAGGATTTATCCAATGACCTTCCTCTTTTACAACGTTTAACAAATCATTGATTGAGGCCACATTTAAGCTCCCTGCCTATCACATAATCATAATGACACAAAAACTTAAGCACGACCAAGGAAGAACACATCTTTCATCTACAAGTTTTTAAAGTTCTTGGCCAAGAGAAGCTATACATCAACCTCAAGAATTGTTCTTCCATGACCTCAAGGTTTTTTGTTTTTTTTTTTTTTCGGTTTTTTGTTTCTTCTAAACCTAAAGTTTGATAAAGAAAAAGTTAAAGCTAATCCAGAGTGGCCAAGCCCTACTACGCTGTATGAATTACCAAGTCTTCATGGGTTGACAACATTCTATAGGTGTTTCGATTTCAATCTCAGAAGTGGCCCCAAAATATATATACGAGATTGTAAATATTAGAAAAAAAAAAGGAAAGAGAGAAATTTCATACCAAAAATTTCCAGTAGATGAAATAACTTGCAAGATGCCCCTAACTTCTTCTTCCCTAAAAATCTCAGGGTTGGAGTCCATGCCTCTGAAATCAAAACAAAATAATCGGTCGTCCAGCCAGTGGAAGAATTAGACATAAAAAAAAAATCAACAACCACCAAAATCACCCGCGATTCAAGGCAAGCTCTTGATCATGGTCAGTGCCACTGGAAGAATTTTTATTGAGTGGCGAAGCCTCCATTCCCGCCAGCACTGTGTTTAGATTTAGAATTAAGATTTCAGATTTGAGGGGAAGTGCTCAACCCAGAAAATTCCTAACGCTGCTCTTTTCAGCAAAGGGAATGGAATAGAGATACACACTTTGCCCTTCGGCTTTTGCCAGCATCTTGGGTTAAGTACCACGACAGCGTTAATACGCTAATATAAATATATTTTTAAAATTTATTTAGTATTAATTATAAATATATTAAAATTAATATAAATATATACGAACATCATTTAGACTTTTTTATTTCAAAAACCATCAGCTTACATTTTAATTTATCCAAGTATAGATTAATTCATTAAAGTGTTGTTTTAATTTTAATTTTAAATAAAGAAATGGATATATCTATTAATAATTATTAAAATTTTATTTTTATTTTATTTTTGTTTTATTTTTGTTTATTTTTACTCAAATTTTTTACTACAAATATAATGATAATTTAATTAATTTTAAAATTATCTTTAATTATTACTAAATTAAATTTTTATCAAATTATTCTAATTCAAATGGATATTAAATATTTTCAATTAATATATTAACTCTGAAAGAAATTTATTAAAATTTTTATTTAAATTAATTAATGAGCTTTATTTAAAAATTCTAGTGATGATGAAATTGGTTAAAAAATGAAAAAAGAAAGGGGAAAAAACACATTTTATCTCTTGAAAAAATAATTATGTAGCATTTTGGTAACCAAACTAATAGTTATTTAAATTTTTACTCTAAATATTAAAAATACATTATTTTTTCATTTTTTTGTTTCAACCGCTTTCTTTATCATTAAACATTTTAAAATAATGGCATATATAATTGAATTTAAAAAGTTTAAAATAATTTTTTCATATAAAAAATTTTGGATGAAGGGAGATAGCCCAAATTGTGTCAAACGCATGCTACATGCCATAAGAAAGCTAATAGCAGTTCTAACAAGTTTAGGGTTTAGGGGTGAGAGTTTAAAACTTTAGGTTTGAGGTTTAGGTTTAGGGTTTGGGGTTAGGGTTTGGAGTTCAAGGTTTAAGGTTTAGGTTTCAGGGTTTAAGATTTAAGAGTTTAAAGTTTAGGGTTTAAAGTTTAAGGTTTAGGATTTAGGGTTTAGGGTTTAGGGTTTAGGGTTAGGAGTTTAGGGTTTAGGGTTTAGGGTTTTAGGTTTAGGGTTTAGGGTTTGAGGTTTAGGGTTTGGGGTTTAGGGTTGGGGTTTAGGGTTAGGGTTTAGGGTTTAGGGTTAGGGGTTTAGGGTTTAGGGTTTTAGGGTTTAGGGTTTGGGGTTTGGGGTTTGGGGTTGGGGGTTTGGGGTTGGGGGTTTAGGGTTGGGGGTTTAGGGTTTAGGGTTGGGGTT